>WNWK01016973.1:0-30000 GCA_009830355.1 Cherax destructor
CCTTCACGCCAGTAAACCAGCAATCCGGGATAGCACCTCACATCCACCGAGCCATCTCGGTGGACAAAGAGAGGGCGGCCGGATATCCGCCACAAAGCATACCGCCTTCGGCCACCACCCCGGAATCCGAAAGGTGGCCTCCAGAGATACACCCGTCGCCCGAAAGATACCCAAAGCCACCCCCCGGGTGACCGGAGAGGGATCGGGACATCCCCAGGCGATCCAGATTCCACGGCAAACTACACCACCGCCAAGGACCTCAACGGAATGGGATGGACTACGATACCCTTCCCCCTACCTAGGAACTAGAATGCCTGAGGAGAGAAGCTCCCAGGGTAAAACTGGGAAGGAAATAAGGGAGGGATGAGGAGGAGGAGGAGGAAAGGGAAAAGGGAGGATGGGGGAGATGGGAAAAGGGAGGGGGGATTGGGGGGTAATTAGGTTCGGTCTGAGGAAGAAGACCAAAAGGTCCAATTCCTCAGACCGATAGCCTCTTTACCACGTCAAGGAGCCCCCCTTAAAGAGGCTCTTTTGAGTAGAGGAACATTCCTGCTACACACTAGTTTCTGAAAGTCTTTTTATTTCTTTCGTGACAAAGCTTCTTGTGTTTGATACGAAAGATTTAGTTTCTGCTCTATATCGCTAATTCTCAATTGTAGACTTTCTTTCCTATGTTTAGTCATTTGTTATATTTTGAGTAATTCAGCAACTTTTTTCTTCTTCTATAAGGCCTTTTATGCTTTCTAAGTTAAATTTAATTTTAGTTTTTTTTTATATATATAGGGACATGTTGCATAGGCATTGTTTGCTTCTGCATTCAAACTGCCATTCATTACCAGGGAATGAATAACATTTTCTGGTTTATTCTGACCCAGTTAATTCCTTGGTTGTTGTTGAACTTTAATTACTAAACAGTCCCACACGTCAGCTACTTCTTAGCTTCTCTACACATGAATTTGTACCTATCTGTACTCCAGTGAAGATGTGAGCTGAATGAAATGTAATAGACTCATGTCTCTGATCAGTTCTTCACTGTTTGTGAAGATCAAGTCTAGATTATTTTCATTCCTAGTAGGTTCTGTTAGTTCAAGGCAAACTTTCCAGTCTTAGAAAGTTATGTACTTTATGAGCTACAGTACTTGCCAGAACTAACCCCGCTAAAAAGTTGTCGTCTACCATCTTCCACTTCATATTTGGGAGGCTGAAATCTCCAAGAAAGCTCATATCTGGTGTTGGATTTTCAACATTTGCTAGGCAGCTATCTTAAATGTTCAGGGAATTCCTCTGCCATTGTTGAGTGGGAAAGGTTGGGTGTGAGTGAGAATGACTGGGCCAGTAGGACTAGTGCAATATTTTTAATTATGTTCCTTTTAGGTACTGGTCCGGTAGACTCACACATGACTTGTGAGAACTACAAATGTTATCTACCACACAATCTGCCACAACAATGGAGTTGTCACATCAACAAGGCTGTGGCAGGTGAGTCAGCTCTGAACGTGATACCAAGCTTTTCCCACTACTTAGCATGGGATCAAGGAGCAGTGACCCCGGGCACACAACCCAACCCCTATTCTCCGCACCACGTACGTGCGTACTCACCTAATTGTGGTTGCAGGGGTCGATTCATAGTTCCTGGCCCCGCCTCTTCAGTGGTCGCTACTAAGTTCACTCTCCCTGCTCCATGAGCTTCATCAATCTCTACCTTCAGCATTCTCTATTTAAAGACTATGTATGGATCCTGGGCTTCCCAAAACTCACTTTTCTACTCATCCAGACTGTTCCACTTCCTGACAACTCTATGACTGAAGAAGCACTTCCTAACATCCCTGTGACTCATCTGAGTTTTCAACTTCCAGTTGTGACCCCTTGTTGCTGTGTCCCATCTCTGAAACATTCTCTCCCTAACCACCTTGTCAATTCCTCTCAGTATTTTATATGTTGTTATCATGTCCCCCCCCCAACCCTCCTATCCTCCAATGTTGTCAGGACAAACCCCCTCAGCTCCGGGACTAGTCTTGTTGCAAACCTTTGCACCTTCTCTAATTTCTTGACGTGTTTGACCAGGTGTGGGTTCCATACTGGTGCTGCATACTCCAATATGGGCCTGACATACACGGTGTACAATGTCGTCAATGACTCTTTAGATGTCAAAACGCTATTCTCAGGTTTGCCAGGCGCCCATATGGTGAAGCAGTTATTTGGTTGATGTGAGCCTCAGGAGATGCGTTCGGTATGATGCTCACTCCAAGATTCTTTTCCTTGAGTGAGGTTTGCAGCCTCTAACCTCTTAGGCTGTACTTCATCTGCGGGTTCCTTTGTCCTTCCCCAAGCTTCATAACTCTGCACTTGCTGGAGTTAAACTCCAGGAGTCATTTGTCGGACCAGGCTTGCAGCCTGTCCAGATCCCCTTGTAGGCTTACCTGATCCTCTTCCTCATTAGTTTCACATCGTCTGCAAACAGGGACACCTCTGACTCTATCCCTTCCGTCATGTAATTTACATATACTAGAAACAGCACCGGACCTAGGAATGACCCTTGTGGATCCCCACTCAACACATACACCCACTCTGACACCTCGTCTCGTACCGACACACGTTTCCTTCCTGTCAGGTATTCCCTGATCCATTACAATACTTTCCCTACTATTCCTGCCTGCTCCTCTAGCTTTTCAACGATTCTCTTGGGTGGTACTGTGTCGAAAGCCTTCTTGCAGTCCAAGAAGATGCAGTCTATCCATCCCTCTCTCTCCTGTCTTCCTTTGTTACCTTGTCGTAGAACTACAATAGGTTTGTGATGCAGGATTTTCCTTCCCTGAAGCCTGGCTGGTTGCCATGTACGAGAGCATTCCTTTCAATGTGCTCCACCAGTCTTTTCCTAACAATCTCCTATATAACTTTACATTCATGTCAGCGACACTTGTCTGTAGTTTAGTGCAGCCTGTCTGTCTTTTTTCTTAAAAATCAGGACTACATTTGCTGTCTTCCACACCTCAGGCAGTTGCCCTGTTTCAATAGCTTTACTGAAGATTGTTGTTAGTGGCACATACACTCCATCTGCTCACTCTCTCAGGACCCAAGGAAAGAGATTATCTGAGCCCACTGCCTTTGAGGTATCTAATTCCCCTAGCAGTTTCTTAACATCCCCCTCAGTTGTGTGCAGTGTGTCCAGCACTTGCTGGTGCACCCTACCACCTCGGTTTGCTGGAAGCCTCTCTGACTCCAGGAAGTTATGTGAAGAGCTGAGCTCTTCACTTACTTCCTGTCATTCCCTGTGAGCTCCCCTCCTTCCTTCCTCAACCTGATTACCTGGTCCTTGACTGTTGTTTTCCTCCTGATGTGGCTGTATAACAAGTTTGGCTTCTCCCGTCCTTCTTGTGCTGCTTCACTTTCCATTGTTAATGCTAAGTATTCGAAACTCAAGACCACATGATCACTAACGTGATATCCTCTATGACTGAATTGTTCAAGGTGAATACGAGGTCCAGCCTTGTTGGTTCATCTCTCTGGTTGTGTCCCTAACATGTTGGTTCATGAAGTTTTCCAGTACTGCCTCTAGCATCTTAGCTCTCCACGTCTCTGGTCCTCCAGTCAATGTCCTTATAGTAAAAATCCCCCATGATGAGTAGGTTTGCTCTGCTCATATGGGCCCTTCTGTCAGCCTCAGCTAGTGTGCCCAACACTCCATTGCTCTCATTGTAGTCCTGTTTTAGACTCCTGCTGTTCAGTGGCAGGTTGTACATCACTACTATGATCACATTTGGGCCCCCAGTATGAAGTGTTCCTATTATGTAGTCAACCGCTACTACTCTGATTAGTCCTCCCATCTCCTCAAAACTCCACTGGTTTTTTTTTATGAGCAGTGCAACTCCTCCCCCAACGCTCTCCCTGCCGTTCCTCAGGATATGATAACCAGATGGGAAGATCACATCTGTTATCACTTCCATGAGCTTTGTCTCTGTGATTACTCTGATGTCAGGGGATGCCTCAGCGATTCTTTCCTGCAACTCCTCACTCTTATTTGTAATTCCATCTGCGTTGGTGTACCATACCTTCAGCTTTCTTTCTAGAACTGTATTCTGGAGGGTAGGAAGGGTTGGTGCTAGTTGTGGGTATGGTAGGCAGATCTGGATATCATAGTCTGCTGGGCAAATCAAAAGAGGAGAGGGGTAGTTGAGAAATCAATATATTCAGTTAAACAGAGAAATAAAAAACGGAATAAGAAAAGCAGAGAGAGATTATGAGGTTAAAGTCGCTAGGGAATCGAAGACTAACCAAAAATGATTCTTTCAGGTATACAGAAGATTAGGGACAAGAAAGGCCCACTCAAAAGTTACTTGGGTCAGCTAACTGACAGTGATAAGGAAATGTGTAGAATTTTTAACACTTCCTCTTAGTTTTTACACAGAAAGATACTACCAATATCCCAGAAATAAATTATGAAGAACAGGATGATAATAAACTATGCACGATTAGGGTCACAAGTGACATGGTAATTAGACAAATAGATAAATTAAAACCTAACAAATCCCCGAGCCCTGATGAACTGTACACAACGGTTCTAAAGGAATATAAAGAGGAGCTTAGCAAACCTTTGGCTAATCTTTTCAACATATCACTACAAACTGTTATAGTGCCAGATAAGTGGAAAATGCAAATGTGATACCTATTTTCAAAGCAGGTGACAGGTCCTAAGCTTCGAACTATAGACCAATAAGGCTAACCTCCATAGTGGGAAAATTTATGGAATCAATAATTGCCGAGGCAATTCGTAGCCATCTTGAAAGGCATAAATTGATTAATGAATCTCAGCACGGTTTTACAAAAGGGAGTTCCTGCCTTACGAATTTATTAACTTTTTTTCACAAAGGTATTTGAGGTAGATCATGGTAATGAATACGATATTGTGTATATGGACTTAAGTAAGGCTTTTGATAGAGTTCCACATCAGAGACTGAGGAAAATTAAGGCACACGGAATATGAGAATTGTTTTCCTCGATAGAGGCATGGTTGACAAATAGGCAGCAGAGCGTTTGCATAAATGGGGAGAAATCAGAGTGGGGAAGCGTCACAAGCGGTGTTCCACAGGGGTCAGTGTTGGGCTCCTTTTTGTTCACAATCTACATAAATGACATAGATGAGGGAATAAATGGCGACATAAGCAAGTTTGCCTATGACACCAAAATATGCCCTCGAATTCATTCTGATGAGGCCATTAGAGTACTCCAGGAAGATTTGAATAGACTGATGCAGTGGTCAGAGAAGTGGCAGATGCAGTTTAATATAAACAAATGCAAAGTTCTAAACATTGGACAGAAAAACAATCATGCGACTTATAAGCTAAATAATGTAGATCTTAATATTACTGATTGCAAAATGGGTTTGGGAGTTCTGGTTAGTAGTACTCTAAAACCAAGACAACAGTGCATAAGTGTTCGCAGTAAAGCGAACAGAATCCTTGGCTTCATATCAAGAAGCATAAATAATAGGAATCCTCAGGTAAATCTTCAATTCTAAATATCTTTGGTTAGGCCTCATTTAGATTATGCTGCACAGTTTTGGTCACCGTATTACTGAATGGATATAAATGTACTGGAAAACATACAAAGGAGGATGACAAAGTTGATCCCATGTATCAGAAATCTTCCCTATGAGGATAGACTGAGGGCCCTGAATCTGCACTCTCTAGAAAGGCGTAGAATTAGGGGGGATATGATTTAGGTGTATAAATGGAAAACAGGAATAAATAAAGGGAATGTAAATAGTGTGCTAAATAAAAATATCTAGCCAGGACAGGACTCGCAGCAATGGTTTTAAGTTGGAAAAATTCAGATTCAGGAAGGATATAGGAAAGCACTGGTTTGTTAATAGAGTTGTGGATGAGTGGAACAAACTCCCAAGTATACTGTCATAGAAGCTAAGACGTTGAGTAGTTTTAAAAACAGGTTAGATAAATACATGAGTGGGCGTGGGTGGGTGAGAGTTGGACCTAACTAGCTTGTGCTAATAGGTCTGATGCTGTGCTCCTTAAGTGGATGTGACCTGACCTGACTAGCTTGGGTCATTGGCTCAAGCCGGTAGGAGACCTGGACCTGCCTCACATGGGCCAGTAGGCCTGCTGCAGTGTTCCTTTATTTTATGTTCTTATGATGTGGCAGTATTAGTGCTATAAGGATGGGGGGGGGGTAGACTGTGGGTGTGGAGTGTGGCTTGGCTGTTTGTTATTGTATTTAGTTGGTGTGGGGTGGTAGGGGTTTAAAGGGTGCTGTGGGTAGTTCTGGGAGGGGTTGTGTTTCCTGTTCCCTTGGAGGCTGTGCTCCCCTGTCTGCCAGTACTTGCCCTGTTCTCCCTTCAAGCCTCTAGCGCATTCTTATTCTTTGTCTCAGTTGTTCCCTTTCTTATTGTGTTCTGTTGTGGTCGAGGTACACTCGCTGGCATTTTTGGGAATCATTTATCAGTGGTTTCCACTGCAGTGTGTGTGTGAGAGAGAGAGAGAGAGAGAGAGAGAGAGAGAGAGAGAGAGAGAGAGAGAGAGAGAGAATCATCTTTCACTGTATCATACCACTTTTATGTTAACATTAACAAGAGGATTTCTATTCTTCCTCTATGTATCTATTCTGGCCATCTTCAAACAAAATTAATACCTCTTAATTATTTTTTTTTTATTTTCTTCTTTGAGATAGAAAACAGGCTATAGCACATGTCCATTACTGAGTTCTTTACTATCAACTGTGATCAATGAAGAACAGATAGGAAATATTTATTCCCATATACTTTACTAATAAGAACATAAGAAAACATAAAGAAAGAAGGAACACTCCAGCAGGCCTTCTGGCACATGCGAGGCAGGACCAATTCACCCACCGGCTTAAGCCGGTCCCATTCGCTAAGGAAGAAGAACGGCAACTGACCTAGTAGCACAAGCTGGTCAGGTCCAACTCACACCCACCCACACCCACTCATGTATTTATCTAATCTATTTTTAAAACTACACAACGTCTTAGTATGTAGCGTCATCACCACCTGTTCCCTTATATATGTGGAGACAGTCCTGTGTTCATTATGAGTGTGTATACATGTATGTTTATAATTATACATATTTGTGTCCTCATCTGACTACATACGTGTGCATTTATATGAGTGCATGTTTGTAATAAATTAACATAATGCAGCTTAGCCATGCCCAACTTATCTGTATTTGACTGAAGAAGCCTACTGTGTAGGCGAAACGTTTCAACAATAAAGATACCCAAGTGTTTGACATGTGTCTTAGTCATCAACTTGTGGGTATTTTATACCTTCAACATTATCTTGAGTCAGCCAACATTTAGTAGTAGTTGCTTAGAGCAAGTGAAGAAGCTGACTTTTTCAACATCTTCAGACTGGTGCAAGTATGTATTCTTAGGCATGTAATGAAGGTTTAAAATGCCGAGAAGCTATTGCAACAATGAATCTGCATTACTTCATATTGATATATTCACAGATATATTAATGTAATCTATTTTTTAGCCACCCCCAACTATGGGCATGTCTTCCTGAAAAGGCAATTCATCATGTGTTTGGGGTAAACAATACTGAGAGACGGTAATGGCAAGGTGATAGTAACTCCAGCTCTGCGTTAACGAAACCTTTGAGTCTCTCGTAGCTGATGAACCTTCAATGGAATACTCGACGTTATCACTGCCCTACTGAAGTCTCCCAGCTGACAGATTGCAACACTATAAAATACACACTATATAATGGAATATGACAGAGAAACATAAGATAACTTCTATCACTACAATGTAACTATGAGTAAGATGAATGTGCAACAGTTAGGTAACTTAATTTTGAATCGTTTTGCCCACACAGTAGGCTTCTCCAGTCAAAACCTGAAGACTGAAGAAGCCTACTGTGTAGGCGACATATTACAGTAATAGTTATCCAATTGTTGCACATGTCTCTCAATCATCATCTTGTTGGTATGATTTACAATTTCCATAATCACACGTGTAACTACGATACATAAGACTCTAACAGTACACTCAACACTTATCTAATTTTGATCAATAAAAAGATGACTTATCTAATTTTGATCAATAAAAAGATGACTTATCTAATTTTGATCAATAAAAAGATGACTTATCTAATTTTGATCAATAAAAAGATGACTTATCTAATTTTGATCAATAAAAAGATGACTTATCTAATTTTGATCAATAAAAAGATGACTTACCTAATTTTGATCAATAAAAGATGAATGAAAATTACTCTAATTTTGATCAATAAAAGATAATTACCTAATTTTGACTATAACCTAATTTTGATCAATAAAAAGATGACTTACCAAATTTTGATCAATTAAAAAAAATTTAATAATAATATTATTACTACAGTTATCACAGGCAGTGCCCACAACCTCTTCCCACTCACTACTATTACTCACCCTCAACCCACCACTATCACCCTCAACACTCAACCCACCATTATCACCCACAACACTCAACCCACCATTATCACCCACAACACTCAACCCACCATTATCACCCACAACACTCAACCCACCACTATCACCCACAACACTCAACCCACCACTATCACCCACAACACTCAACCCACCATTATCACCCTCAACACTCAACCCACCATTATCACCCTCAACACTCAACCCACCATTATCACCCTCAACACTCAACCCACCACTATCACCCTCAACACTCAACCCACCATTATCACCCACAACTCAACCCACCATTATCACCCTCAACACTCAACCCACCATATCACCCTACAACATCAACCCACCACTATCACCCACAACACTCAACCCACCACTATCACCACAACACTCAACCCACCATATCACCCTCAACACTCAACCACCATTATCACCTCAACACTCAACCCACCATATCACCCCAACACTCAACCCACCATATCACCACAACACTCAACCACCATATCACCCTCAACACTCAACCCACCATTATCACCCACAACACTCAACCCACCATTATCACCCTCAACACTCAACCCACCATTATCACCCACAACACTCAACCCACCATTATCACCCACAACACTCAACCCACCACTATCACCCACAACACTCAACCCACCATTATCACCCACAACACTCAACCCACCATTATCACCCTCAACACTCAACCCACCATTATCACCCTCAACACTCAACCCACCATTATCACCCACAACACTCAACCCACCACTATCACCCACAACACTCAACCCACCACTATCACCCTCAACACTCAACCCACCATTATCACCCACAACACTCAACCCACCACTATCACCCACAACACTCAAAACACCACTATCACCCACAACACTCAACCCACCACCATCACCCACAACACTCAATCCACCGTTTTCATCCACAACACTCAACCCACCACTATCACCCACCCTCAACCCACCACTATTACCCATCAACCCACCATATCACCACAACCTCAACCCACCACTATCACCCACAACACTCAATCCACCACCATCACCCACAACACTCAACCCACCACTATCACCCACAACACTCAATCCACCACTATCACCCACAACACTCAACCCACCACTATTACCCACCCTCAACCCACCACATCACCACAACCTCAATCCCACCATCACCCACAACACTCAATTCACCACCATCACCCACCTCAACCCACCACTATCACTCACAACACTCAACCCACCACCATCACCCCACACTCAACCACCCATCACCCACACCTCATCACCACATCACCCACAACACTCAATCCACCAACATCACCCACAACACTCAATACACCACCATCACCCACAACACTCAATACACCACCAAACCCCACCCACCATTCACGCACACTCAATCACATCACCACAACACTAATCCACCATCACCCTACACCTAAATCCACCATCACCCACAACACTCAACCCACCACTATCACCACAACACTCAACCACCACCATCACCACAACACTCTAATCCACCACCATCACCACAACACTCAATCCACCACCATCACCCACAACACTCAATCCACCAACATCACCACACACTCAATACCACCATCACCACATAATCACTACACCACCAACACCCACCCTCAACCCACCATTATCACCGACAACACTCAATCACATCACCCACAACACTAAATCCACCATCACCACAACCTCACCCACCACTATCACCACACTCACACACCATCACCACACCTAACCCACCACCATCACCCACAACACTCAACCCACCACATCACCCACAACACTCAACCACCTTATCCACAACCTCACCCACACATCACCCACCACCACCACCACTATTCCACCTCAACCACCATATCACCTACACTCAACCCACCATATCACCCATCACCTCAACCCACCACTATACCACAACCTCAACCCACCACATCACCACAAACTCAATCACCACCTCACCCACAACACTCAATTCACCACCATCACCCACCCTCAACCCACCACTATCACTCACAACACTCAACCCACCACCATCACCCACAACACTCTAATCCACCACCATCACCCACAACACTCAATCCACCAACATCACCCACAACACTCAATACACCACCATCACCCACAACACTCAATACACCACCAACACCCACCCTCAACCCACAATTATCACCGACAACACTCAATCCACCATCACCCACAACACTAAATCCACCATCACCACAACACTCAACCCACCACTATCACTCACAACACTCAACCCACCACCATCACCCACAACACTCTAATCCACCACCATCACCCACAACACTCAATCCACCACCATCACCCACAACACTCAATCCACCAACATCACCCACAACACTCAATACACCACCATCACCCACAACACTCAATACACCACCAACACCCACCCTCAACCCACCATTATCACCGACAACACTCAATCCACCATCACCCACAACACTAAATCCACCATCACCCACAACACTCAACCCACCACTATCACCCACAACACTCAACCCACCACTATCACCCACAACACTCAACCCACCACTATCACCCACAACACTCAACCCACCACTATCACCCACAACACTCAACCCACCACTATCACCCACAACACTCAACCCACCACTATCACCCACAACCTCACCCACCACATCACCCACAACCTCAACCCACCACTATCACCCACAACACTCAACCCACCACTATCACCCACAACCTCAACCCACCACTATCACCACAACACTCAACCACCACTATCACCCACAACCTCAACCCATCACTATCATCCACGACACTCAACCCACCACTATCATCCACAACACTCAACCCACCACTATCACCCACAACACTCAACCCACCACCATCACCCACAACACTCAACCCACCACCATCACCCACACTCAACCACCACCATCACCCACAACACTCAACCACCACCATCACCCACAACTCAACCCACCACTATCACCCACAACACTCAACCACCACCATCATCTCCACAACACTCAACCCACCACTATCACCACAACACTCAACCCACCACTATCACCCACAACACTCAACCCACCACTATCCACCCCAACCCATCCACCATCACCCACAACACTCAATCACCACCATCACCCACAACACTCAAATCCACCACACTATCACCCACAACACTCAATCACCACCATCACCCACAACACTCAACCACCACTATCACCACAACCTCAACCCACCTATCACCACAACACTCAATCCACCATCACCCACAACACTCAACCCACCACTATCACCACAACCTCACCACCTATCATCCCAACACTCATCCACCATCACCACAACACTCAACCCACCACTATACCGACCACATCAACACCTCAACCACACCATCACCACAACACTCAACCACCACTATCATCCACAACACTCAACCCACCACTATCATCCACAACTCTCAATCCACCATCACCCATAACACTCAACCCACCACTATCACCCACAACACTCAACCCACCACTATCATCCACAACACTCAACCCACCACTATCACCCACAACACTCAATCCACCACTATCACCCACAACACTCAATCCACAACTATCACCCACAACACTCAACCCACCACTATCATCCACAACACTCAACCCACCACTATCACCCACAACACTCAATCCACCATCACCCACAACACTCAACCCACCACTATCACCCACAACACTCAACCCACCACTATCATCCACAACACTCAACCCACCACTATCATCCACAACCTCAACCCACCACTATCACCCACAACACTCAATCCACACTATCACCCCACACTCAACCCACCACTATCATCCACAACACTCAACCACCACTATCATCCACAACACTCAATCCACCATCACCCACAACCTCAACCACACTATCACCCACAACCTCAACCCACCACTATCACCACAACTCAACCCACCACTATCACCACAACACTCAATCCACCACTATCACCCACAACACTCAATCCACCACACCTACACACTCACCACCACTATCACCACACACTCATTCACCACTATCACCACAACACTCAATCCACAACTATCACCCAACACTCAATCCACAACTATCACCCACAACACTCAACCACCACTATCCCACAACACTCAATACCACTATCACCCACAACACTCAATCTCACACTATCACCACAACACTCAACCCACCACTATCACAACATCACGAACACTCAATTCACCACTATCACCCACGACACTCAATCCACAACTATCACCCACAACACTCAACCCACCACTATCACCCACAACTATCACCCACAACACTCAATCCACCACTATCACCCACAATACTCAACCCATCACTATCACCCACAACACTCAACCCACCACCATCACCCACAACACTCAACACACCACCATCACCCACAACACTCAACCCACCACCATCACCCACAACACTCAACCCACCACCATCACCTACAACACTCAACACACCACCATCACCCACTCACAACACTCAACCCACCCTCACCCCAACACTCAACACCACCACCTATCACACCACAACCTCACCAATCACCTATCACTCAGCAACCACCTCCCCAGACTTCCACCAGCTATGTCCCTTCCACTTTTCAAGCTCCACCACAACCCACGCACCCCTACCTCCGAGTAATATCCTGGCCAAAATACCAGTGTCTAAACACCAACATGAGAGCTGGTGGAAATATTCCAGTGCTGATTGGAAGTTATCAGCACCACGCGGTGCACCAAGTCGAGTTAATCACAATAACATAAGAACATAATATCTGGCATTATAACTCCTAGGTCTCTCACATTAGGCTTACGCTCTATCGAGTGATTTGAGTTTGCTTTGTACTCCTATCCTGTTTTTACTTCCTCAATCCTTCCGTAACGTAGTAACTGAAAATTGTCCTCACTGAACATCACAATGTTGTCAGTAGTCTACTGGAAAACTTGGTTGATATCACCTTGGAGGCTCACTGTGTCTTAATGAATGTCACTCTCATACAGAATCTACTATCGTCTACAAAGGATAATACAGGACTGATCACCTCATAATTATCTCGCCACTGCTTCTGCTGTCTCCACTATTTAAGCTACTTCTCTATTCGACTGAAGAAGTCTGCTGAGCAGGCGAAACTTCTTGACAATGAATATAGCAAATTGTTGCACGTATGTCTCACTCATCTACTTTCATTAGGATCGACTGGTACTTCAGAAAACAAAAATGTCGCAAAATAAAACTGGTGTTTTGGGCCAAATAACGAACAGACAAAATCGTGAAACTAAAAGCAAACCCAAGTTGAATGTAAAGATATAGCCATGTACACCTGGACCAGGACAGAATTATTATTATTTTTGTAACAGGATCACATAGCACCCAAGAATGAGAAGCATTTTGGTTCAATCCAAGACAAGGGATGGCAAATCTAATTTCTCGAATCAAGAGCCCTTACAAGCATCACGACACATCCCTCGAAGGAAGGAAACTATGAAAACACAAGAACCAGATGAGGAAGAGTGAAGAACATTGAAAAGCGAAGGGATAATGGTCGGACATAACTGAAGTGAGACTCATACACTCGGAACTGCCCTCACTTGTGGTTCCTATGCCCAATCCCTAACAATTCCCCCTCCAAAATAACACCCTCCCTCCCATTTACAATCCCTTCCCCTCCAGCTATGCACAAACCCTCCACAGTATACCTAACAGTAAGCCCACCCCTATAAAAAAAAACAATTATTTTTAAACTATAAACACCCCATATGGAAAGCTCGCCACCAACCAACCCGTGATTCATCAAACCTCATCCTTTAGTTAACCATCTGGGGTATGCATCAAGCATGTTACAACTTATTCGGCGTTCATCACACGCCTCATTTGTGCATGCCCTCTAGACCAGCCAAACTGGCACTTAGATTGGAGCAGTTTGATTTAGGGGCTCAGCTGCTCTGACAGACTGTTCAGTTCAAGTACCAACCAATAAGGTGAGAGCTTGCCCCCCAGCAGAATTTAGGTTAAGCTTTCCCACCTGGTTGGGAGACAGATGCTCACTAACACTGGTAGCAGACATTTATATACACCGGTGCTCTTGAGGCGTAAAACCATCGGCTTTGAGTGGCTCTTTGTTTTCTCTCTCATTATTATTCTGCTGATAATAACGATTTTGTACTTGTGTTTGCCTTAGACATTATTTACTTGGGTTACTCATTGTCTAGAGACTTGATTTATTACTAGGTACAAAAGCCTTTTAATTGTGTTCCTGTAGTTGTAATGCCATTCAATACAACACCACCACCTACACCATCCCCAATTTACGACTGTAAATACCCAATCACTTATAGTAAGAAACAAGAAAGTTAAACCACATTACATAAACATATATGTAATGTCAAGCAAAACTGGTGAATTTAAAGAACAAATAGTCATCGTCACAGCTATAAAAAAAAAAGATGAAATTGACCTAAATAATAAATGAAATATTGCCAGCGGGGTATCACGTACTGAGGGAAGAGAAATAAGCATTGGATAAGTGAAACTCTTAACTAGAAATCAGTGATTTCTATGAACTGAAAGGAATGGAGACCCGACTGACTATACTGCAGGCATAATTACAAGGTAGTAATAGTAGTAATCTTCCACCCAGAAACAGCACATTAAAACTGGTGCATGAAGACAACAGCTGGGCAACAGTCAACAACTTATCAGAAGTGCCAAGAACCCACACAGCCAAGGCAACCTACTGATCTGGAATTCAACCATGAAAAAAAATTAGAAATAACAGAATGGATAGGGGTCGAACCCATGGCAGGTGAGTCCTAGAACTCAGACCAGTGTGCTAACCAGTGGTTAACACACCGGCCAATGAGTTTTAAGACCCACCCATTCCGTGTTTTTTTCACGTGCTCTTAAGATTTAGTGAATCATTAAGACACAGACTGAGAGAATTAGAAATACCATGATGAATATGAAGGTGGTGATGAAAAATGACGATAGATAAGCGAACCAAATTATGAAGATTAATTTTTTTTTCAACTTGATCCCATCTGGGATTCGAGAAACTGTCTACAGGATCAAACTGGGCGCTAGCGACCACACTGTCTACAGGATCAAACTGGGCGCTAGCGACCACACTGTCTACAGGATCAAACTGGGCGCTAGCGACCACACTGTCTACAGGATCAAACTGGGCGCTAGCGACCACACTGTCTACAAGATCAAACTGGGCGCTAGCGACCACACTGTGTACAGGTTCAAACTGGGCGCTAGCGACCACACTGTCTAGAGGATCAAACTGGGCGCTAGCGACCACACTGTCTACAGGATCAAACTGGGCGCTAGCGACCACACTGTCTACAGGTTCAAACTGGGCGCTAGCGACCACACTGTCTACAGGATCAAACTGGGCGCTAGCGACCACACTGTCTACAGGATCAAACTGGGCGCTAGCGACCACACTGTCTAGAGGATCAAACTGGGCGCTAGCGACCACACTGTCTACAGGATCAAACTGGGCGCTAGCGACCACACTGTCTACAGGATCAAACTGGGCGCTAGCGACCACACTGTCTACAGGATCAAACTGGGCGCTAGCGACCACACTATCTACAGGATCAAACTGGGCGTTAGCGACCACACTGTCTACAGGATCAAACTGGGCGCTAGCGACCACACTGTCTACAGGATCAAACTGGGCGCTAGCGACCACACTATCTACAGGATCAAACTGGGCGCTAGCGACCACACTATCTACAGGATCAAACTGGGCGCTAGCGACCACACTGTCTACAGGATCAAACTGGGCGCTAGCGACCACACTGTCTACAGGATCAAACTGGGCGCTAGCGACCACACTGTCTACAGGATCAAAGTGGGCGCTAGCGACCACACTGTCTACAGGATCAAACTGGGCGCTAGCGACCACACTGTCTACAGGTTCAAACTGGGCGCTAGCGACCACACTGTCTACAGGATCAAACTGGGCGCTAGCGACCACACTGTCTACAGGATCAAACTGGGCGCTAGCGACCACACTGTCTACAGGATCAAACTGGGCGCTAGCGACCACACTGTCTACAGGATCAAACTGGGCGCTAGCGACCACACTGTCTACAGGATCAAACTGGGCGCTAGCGACCACACTGTCTACAGGATCAAACTGGGCGCTAGCGACCACACTGTCTACAGGATCAAACTGGGCGCTAGCGACCACACTGTCTACAGGATCAAACTGGGCGCTAGCGACCACACTGTCTACAGGATCAAACTGGGCGCTATCGACCACACTGTCTACAGGATCAAACTGGGCGCTAGCGACCACACTGTCTACAAGATCAAACTGGGCGCTAGCGACCACACTGTCTCCAGGATCAAACTGGGCGCTAGCGACCACACTGTCTACAGGATCAAACTGGGCGCTAGCGACCACACTGTCTACAGGATCAAACTGGGCGCTAGCGACCACACTGTCTACAGGATCAAACTGGGCGCTAGCGACCACACTGTCTACAGGATCAAACTGGGCGCTAGCGACCACACTGTCTACAGGATCAAACTGGGCGCTAGCGACCACACTGTCTACAGGATCAAACTGGGCGCTAGCGACCACACTGTCTACAGGATCAAACTGGACGCTAGCGACCACACTGTCTACAGGATCAACTAACTTCTGAAAGTAAACAATCACAACAGGAAAAAAAAAAGAATAAACCAAACTACAGGAGAATAAATTAAAATGAAAGAAACTTAGTAAGATACATGTGCAACAGTTAGGTTTTCGCCTACGCAGTAGGCTTTTTCAGTCGAATACAGAGGAGGCAGCAGAAACAGAGGAGATGTAAAGACGATGTAATCAGTCCATCACCCTGGAAGACGTAGTTTTGAGGTAGTCAGTCCCTCAGCCTGGAGAAGACTTCTGCTCCAAAGTCTGGAACAATGTGAAGCTGAAGCAACAGAATGGACACTTGTATACAGCCACAAGTGAGGCGCAGAAAATCTTGAAGACGACAGAACCCACTAACAGAAGTAAGAATGTAATACTTGAGAGGCGACGTAACAAGCACCGCCACAAAGGTAACCACACTCCCGGTGTATTCAGCTTAAATAATAAAATACGCAGTTGAGTGCGGCTTGTACACACGGATTAATTACATGTCTCAGATAGAGGAATATTTTAGTGGATGCCGGATTTTATTCTTATTCGTCCTCAGAGGTTTTCGTTTATAACTTAAGAACGCCTCATCCGATCGGTTTCAAATTGTTAATGGTGGTGAACCGTAACTAGGGAAACGTTCATGAAACTATTGGCAAGTGCAACTGAGTTCTGGTCAATGTTATATAGACCATTCCCAGATTTAATTTCTGTGTGATAAACTGAGAAAATATCCTCAGAACGAATTGAAACTTTCAAAACTGGTTTATCCTACCTAGAAGAAAAGTTGGATTGTTACCGGCGTGTGTAGGAGCCAATTACCTATTTCCCAGAGACCTAAGAGTGGTTATGTAAGATTTCACCTTCAAGAATCACAACAGTAACACTATCACAACCACTATAAAATGATAGTTTGAATAACTAGAACCTTCAAAACAAGGAATTACAAGTTAACGATGAGACTCTTCAAATCCTTTGTTCTCTCTAGGCTGGAGTACTTCTGTACTCTTAACAGTTCCGTTCAAGGCAGGAGAACTTGCAGACCTCGAGTATATGCAGAGAACCTGCAATGCAGGTATAAACTCAAACACTTGAATTACTGGGAATGCTTGAAGTTCCTTGATCTGTACTCCTTGGAACGTAAGCGAGACACAATCTACACCTGGAAAATACTAGGATTGGTCCCAATTCTTCATATACTAATCACTTCCCGTAAAAGAAGCTTGGTAGATGGGGAAAAATACCCCCAATGAAAAGCAGGAGTGCAATTAATTCACTAAGGGAAGGGACAAAGACTTTTCAGTACCCTCCCTTCATACAGGAGGAGGATTTTCAATAAATCCCTGGCGGTCTTCAAGAAAGTACTTGACAAGTTTCTGAAGTCAGTTCCTGATCATTCCAGCTGTGATGCATAAGCTGGACTTGCGGCTAGCACCAACAGCATGGTTGATCAAGCCATCGACCGGAGGTGTTGACCCTCGGAACACTCTTCAAGCGTATTTTTTTGTGAAATATCTTGACAATGTCTCATCTGAACTTCAGTCCTTAATACGTAATGTATCTAAAGATAATAATGATACCTTATAACTTCAATTTGTGTAGGTGCAAATTTGATAAAAAAAAGTAACATAGTTAAAAGACTTGAATTCCGCGTGATAACTGGAGAATGACTCTTCTGGTCGAGTTGCAACTCTTAGCGCTGGTATGTTTTGCTCCACGTAAAGTTCGCATTATTAGGTCTTAAGTTCAATTTGCAAAATTTATTACATAAACTGTGATACTGATTTCCATTCAATAAATGGATAATGACTCTTCTGGTGGACTTCAAACTTTTAGCTGATGTGTTAAGCTTAACGGAAGGTTCCCAGTCTTATAGGGCTGCCAAAGTTTCAATTTGCCAACTTTATTAAACAATTTGTGATCCTGATTTCCATTTACTGACTGAAGAATGCCTCTCTGATCAGCTTCCAGTCTTAATACTGATACACATTATGATACGCTCTAAGTTGAGTAATTCAGATGCTGGAATATCTCCAAGCAGTGAAGATTCTCTGGACATTTTCTGCAATTTCTCCTGTCTTGAAGGAAGTCATATATCTATCTGCCCACTTTTCCAGTTATTTCTTTTGTCATACATAGTGCCTCTCACCGCACTATGGCTCCACTTTTCCAAAATCCGTATAAACTACCACCAATGAAAGTAGGGGCGCCATTAGTACACTAAGAGAAAACACAATAAGTGTCCGGGGCACAAGACTTTTCAACAGCCTCCCACCAGGCATAAAGAGAATTACCAACAGACCCCTGGCTGCCTTCAAGAGGGAGCTGTTAAGATACCTAAAGTCAGTATTCGATGAGCCGAGCTGTGGTTCGTATGTTGGACTACATGCGGCCAGCAGTAACAGCCTGGTTGATCAGGCTCTGATCCACCGTGAGGCCTGGTCAAGGACTGGGGCACGGGAGCGTTGACTCCCGGAACACCCTCCAGGTATACTCCAGGTAGGTAGACTACATCTGCATTTTGCTTGTCTTTCAATGCTTCCAAGACCACGTCGAGGTGGTCCAGTAATTACGAAAGGGAACATCGTCCCACTCTTGCTGCTGGGGATTGTGTTTGGTTGTGATAGTCCAGGTTATTGAAAATTTTGCTTTTAAAGACTTTTCAAAGATTTTGATAATGTGTGATGAAGTAAGGTAACACTACCACCAGGGATGGACCACACTGACTCAAGAATTAACTATAATTTACAATCATGACTCAAAAACGCCACGAGATAAGCGGCCCCCGGAGCTATTATTACCACGCCGGAAGCCGGGGACGCGGGGAGGCAGGTTGGGGGACACGTGGGAGGGGAGATGAGAAACCTGAAGGGGGGTATAAGAGGCGGAGAGTAAGGAAAAGAAGAGTAGGGGAGGAACTGGAGGACGGACTGAAGTGCGAAGGGAAGGCAAAGGATATGTAGGCTCCTGCCTACATATCCTGTTCCTCCCCTACTCTTCTACTCTTGTTGAGGGGAGACAGGAATGAAGGAGGATGAGAGAATGGTGGGAACAGCGAGGAAAAGTGGAAGGAGAGAGGAAGGGGTACATGTTGCCGCCCATTCATTCTGCAGTGTGACCTTCACCCGCCACCTGCCACAACCCCATTACCACACACACACACACCCTTCCCTCCCCCCCTTCTCCCTCTAGTCCCCTAATCCCTCTCTCTCTCTCTCTCTCTTTCTCTCTTCTCTCTCTCTCTCTCTCTCTCTCTCTCTCTCTCTCTCTACCTCTCTCTCTCTCTACCTCTCTCTCTCTCTACCTCTCTCTCTCTCTACCTCTCTCTCTCTCTACCTCTCTCTACCTCTCTCTCTCTCTACCTCTCCCCTTTCTCTTTCACTCACCCCCTCTAGTCCCCTAATCCCTCTTTCTCTCTCTTTCTCTACCTCTCCCCTTTCTCTTTCACTCTCCCCCCCAAAAAAAAATGGTGGTAGGGACTCGCACGACCCAGGGACCAAAGGAAAATGGCTCTGGTGGGGAGGAATGGATGGAAGAGCAGTGCAAAAGGATGAAACAAGAGTGGGAGAGAAAACTAGGAGAGCTTTCAGCAAAAATGGAGAGAGAGCTTTCTGTGAAAATGGAAAAGAGGTTGGAGGAGGAGAAGAAGAATTGGGAGTCACAAGCTGAAGCTGCAGTAGCCAGGATAAGAGGCCTAGAAGAAGAGGTACACAGGCTGAAGCAGGTTACAGGGGCAGTGACCAGCAAAGGCACAGCATCAAGGGGGCCCATCTGGGAGGAAGAAAAATATAACTTACGCGTCAGCCGTATCTGCTTACCAAGCAGGGCAGCTGGGAGGAAGTTGAGAAGAGAATAGGGCAAATGCAGAGGAACGATCATATCACCAAGAGCTACAGGAAAAAAAAGGGAGAAAATGGCCATGTATGGACAGGAACCTGAGCTGCAGAGGGAAAGGCAATGGGAGGAAGAGAGGGAAAAGGCAGTGTTTATTCATGGGCTGAAGGAGAGAGAGGAAAGGACACACACAGAAAGACGGCGGGCAGAAAGAAAAGAGATTGAGAACATACTCAAAGCAATAGGCGAAGAAGACATGTCCGAGATTGTAAATTTTCAGAGAATAGGGGGGTACTCGAAGGAGAGAAATCGACCGCTCAAGCTGATTCTCAGGACGGAAACAGTGCGGGACAGAATCCTCCAAGAGAAACCACGATTGAAGGGAACGGAAGGCTACAAGAGGGTGTTCCTAGACCGAGACAGAACAAAAACAGAAAGACAGCAGCTGAGGGAGAGGGCACAAAGACGGAAGGAGCTGGGAGGAGAGACAAGGACAGAATCAGTAGAGGACAACCAGAGCAGGGCAGAGCAACAAGAGCAACCACACACAGAACCATCCCCAACACCCAACAACCAAGCACACTATCCCAACACAAACTACAACCCACACTCACACCCCCACCCAACACTCCACTATAGAATCCCACAGTACACCACCAGGTCCCCCACCCCACAGACCCCCCAAAACACAGTGTTAGAGAGGATACTGAAGGTATGGTACACCAATGCTGATGGAATAACAAATAAGTGGGAGGAGTGGCACGAAAGAGTCAAAGAGGCATCACCGGACATAATAGCTCTCACAGAAACCAAGCTCACAGGTATGACAACAGATGCCATCTTTCCAATGGGATACCAGATCCTGAGGAAAGACAGAGGGAACAGAGGGGGTGGAGTGGCACTGCTGATCAAAAACCAATGGGATTTTGACGAGCTGGAGAGAGGAGACAGAGGAGAAGCTGGGGATTACATAGTAGGTACACTACAGTCTGGAGGTCCCAAGGTGGTAATTGCAGTGATGTATAACCCACCACAGAACAGCAGGAGGCCAAGACAGGAGTATGATGAGAGTAATAGAGCGATGATTGACACACTGGCCGAAGTGGCCAGAAGGGCTCGAGCGAGCAGGGCGAAGCTACTGATCATGGGTGACTTCAACCATAAGGAAATCGATTGGGAGAACTTAGAGCCACATGGGGGCCAAGACACGTGGAGGTCTAAGATGCTGGAGGTGGTCCTGGAAAATCTCATGTACCAACACGTAAGGGACACTACCAGAGAGAGAGGAGGGGACGAACCAGCGAGACTGGACCTAGTATTCACCCTGAGTAGTGCAGATATTGAGGACATCACACATGAAAGCCCCCTTGGGGCCAGTGATCATATGGTTCTAAGCTTCGAATACATAGTAGAGTTACAAGTGGAGGGGGAAGCAGGAAGGGCTGCACGAATGAAGCCAAACTACAAGAAAGGTGACTACGTGGGCATGAAGAACTTCCTGCACGGAGTTCAGTGGGACAGAGAGCTGGCAGGGAAGTCAGCAGACGAGATGATGGAATATATGACAACAATTTGCAAGGAAGCTGAGGAGAGGTTTATACCCAAGGGTAACAGGAGAAGTGAAAAAGCAAGGATGAGCCCATGGTTCACCCAAAGGTGCAGGGAAGCCAAAACCAAGTGTGCCAGGGAATGGAAGAGGTACAGAAGGCAAAGGACCCAGGAGAATAAGGAGAGCAGTCGTAGAGCCAGAAATGATTATGCACAGGTAAGAAGGGAGGCCCAAAGACAATACGAGAATCACATAGCAGCGAAAGCCAAACCTGACCCGAAGCTGTTGTACAGCCACATCAGGAGGAGAACAACAGTCAAGGACCAGGTGATCAGGCTGAGGAAGGAAGGAGGTGAGGTCACAAGAAATGACCGCGAAGTGTGTGAGGAGCTCAACCAGAGATTCAAAGAGGTGTTCACAGAGGAGATAGAAGGGCCTCCAGAAAGGAGGAGAGGCAGGGTACACCATCAGGTGCTGGACACAATACACACAACTGAGGAGGAAGTGAAGAGGCTACTAAGCGAGCTAGATACCTCAAAGGCGATGGGGCCGGATAACATCTCACCATGGGTCCTGAGAGAGGGAGCAGAGGAGCTGTGTGTACCCTTAACAACAATCTTCAACACATCTATCGGAACAGGGCAACTACCGGAGGTATGGAAGACAGCAAATGTAGTTCCAATTTTTAAAAAAGGAGACAGGAACGTAGCACTAAACTACAGACCAGTGTCACTGACATGTATAGTATGCAAGGTCATGGGGAAAATAATCAGGAGAAGAGTGGTGGAGCACCTAGAAAGGAATGATCTCATCAACGACGGCCAACACGGTTTCAGGGACGGGAAATCCTGTGTCACAAACCTACTGGAGTTCTACGACAGGGTGACAGCAGTAAGACAAGAGAGAGAGGGGTGGGTAGATTGCATATTCTTGGACTGTAAGAAGGCGTTTGACACAGTTCCACACAAGAGATTAGTGCAGAAGCTGGAGGACCAGGCAGGGGTAACAGGGAAGGCACTACAATGGATCAGGGAATACCTGTCAGGAAGACAGCAGCGAGTCATGGTACGTGGCGAGGTGTCAGAGTGGGCGCCGGTGACGAGTAGGGTTCCACAGGGGTCAGTCCTAGGACCGGTGCTGTTTCTGGTATTTGTGAACGACATGACAGAAAGAATAGACTCTGAAGTGTCCCTGTTTGCAGATGATGTGAAGTTGATGAGAAGAATTCAATCGGACGAGGATCAGGCAGAACTACAAAGGGATCTGGACAGGCTGCAAGCCTGGTCCAGCAATTGGCTCCTGGAGTTCAACCCCACCAAGTGCAAAATCATGAAGATTGGGGAAGGGCAAAGAAGAACGCAGACGGAGTACAGTCTAGGGGGCCACAGACTACAAACCTCAATCAAGGAAAAAGATCTTGGGGGTGAGTATAACACCAGGCACATCTCCTGAGGCGCACATCAACCAAATAACTGCTGCAGCATATGGGCGCCTAGCAAACCTAAGAACAGCATTCCGACATCTTAATAAGGAATCGTTCAGGACCCTGTACACTGTGTACGTTAAGCCCATACTGGAGTATGCAGCACCAGTTTGGAACCCACACCTAGCCAAGCACGTAAAGAAGCTAGAGAAAGTGCAAAGGTTTGCAACAAGACTAGTCCCGGAGCTAAGGGGTATGTCCTACGAGGAGAGGTTAAGGGAAATCGACTTGACGACACTGGAGGACAGGAGAGATAGGGGGGACATGATAACGACATATAAGATACTGAGAGGAATTGACAAGGTGGACAAAGACAGAATGTTCCAGAGATGGGACACAGCAACAAGGGGACACAGTTGGAAGTTGAAGACTCAGATGAATCACAGAGATGTTAGGAAGTATTTCTTCAGTCACAGAGTGGTCGGGAAGTGGAATAGTTTGGGAAGCGATGTAGTAGAGGCAGGTTCCATACATAGCTTTAAGAAGAGGTATGATAAAGCTCATGGCGCAGGGAGAGTGACCCACTAGCGGCCAGTGAAGAGGCGGGGCCAGGAGCTGTGACTCGACCCCTGCAACCACAACTAGGTGAGTACACACACATGAACTATGACTTGACCCCTGCAACCACAAATAGGTGAATACAAAGATGTGAGTGCGCACGCAAGCACGCACACGCACACGCACACACACACACACACACACACACACACACACACACACACACACAGCGTACCAAACTCAAATAGATAGTTAACCAACCCAGGTAAGGCAAATCGTTGAGTGTACAAAACACACATGGAAGACTTCCTGGTGTCAGCAATAGAAGCCGCACTTTTAAATTATGCAAGAAGCATTGAAGAAGTGAACAACAGTTCTTGACAAAATAGCAGTAAATGTCTGCAATAAAACCAGAGAAAACATGTATGCCAAACTAATTTGAAAATTAAGAATATATATATATATATATATATATATATATACAATAAACTTGCAACAAAATGGGACACAACAAGCATAAAATATATTACTTTAACTACGAATATTAATTAATAATTAGTTAACTGCGCAAAGAAAATAGAGAAATAACTGCCATAACAGTAAGAGAAAGATAAAGCTTGTTCAGATTTTTAACCCAGAGGGTTAGCCACCCAGGATAACCCTGGGGGAGGGTTAGCCACCCAGGATAACCCTGGGGGAAGGTTAGCCATTCAGGATAACCCTGGGGGAGGGTTAGCCACCCGGGATAACCCTGGGGGAGGGTTACCCACCCAGGATAACCCTGGGGGAGGGTTAGCCACCCGGGATAACCCTGGGGGAGGGTTAGCCACCCGGGATAACCCTGGGGGAGGGTTAGCCACCCGGGATAACCCTGGGGAAGGGTTAGCCACCTGGGATAACCCTGGGGAAGGGTTAGCCACCAAGGATAACCCTGGGGAAGGGTTAGCCACCAAGGATAACCCAAGAAAGTCAGTGCGTCGAGGACTGTCTTATTTCCACTGTGGTCCTTCAATCTTGTCCCCCAGGATGAGACCCCCACCAATCAACTAACACCAGGTACCTACTTGCTGCTAGGTGAACAGGGACAGTAAGTGTAAGGAAACACGAACAGTATTTCTTCCCGTGTCGGGGATCGAACCACGGACACTCAAGTGTGAGGCGAGAGCGTTGCCAAGTCACGGGACACATAAAGAAGAAAACACTTTCTTAAAGTATTATGTTAATGGTACACCATACTGACCACTAGATGATTAAAACACGGGTGCAACACTTAACTATATTTATTGTGGAAACCTATCGCCTGTTTAGCAGGCTTCCTTCACTTGAATGAACAAGTGGCTACGTATATATTCTAGAGAGCAGAAGCAATGGAAAGATAAATTGATGTGGTCATTCCTTGAGTCTGTTAAGTGTTCAGCTCCACAGCTTCGATCAATGTGAAGCTCAAGCATGATAATTAAGCATTTTACACTGGAGCAGCCCCTGGCTCCAGTGTAATACGTTGCATTCTCATGCAAAAACTTCCCATTGATCGAGGTTATATAACTAAACATTTGAAAAGACTGAGGAACTGACCACCTCAAAATTACTTCAAGGCTGAGGGACCTAGTTACCTGTAGTCGCTTCAGGAGGTCACCACCCCACAGCCTGGTTCCAGACCAGACCTGGTTCCTGGCCTCATCGATCGATCAGGTTGTTGGTGCCCGCCATCCATAGCCTAACGTATGCACCACAGCCCAATTGATCAGCAAATCATTTGAGGAATTTGTGGAGTTCTCTCTTAAAGACAGACAGGGGTCTGTTGGTAATACCCTTATGCATGAAGGGAGGGTGTTGAAGAGTCGTGATCCCCTTACATTTATTAAATTTTCTCTCGAGTGTGCTCATTGTTCCCCTGTTTGTCACCAGAGGTATCTTGTAGTGTGTGCCAAGCCTCATGAGTTCATGTATAATGATTTTGGTGTGCAGGTTCGTGACCAATTCCTCCAGAATCTTCCAGGTGGAGATTATGTATCTTTCTCGCCTACGTTCCAAGGAGTACTGTTTAAATTACTTAAAATCCTCCCAGTAACTTAGGTGTTTGACTGAGTTTATATGAGCTGTGCAGGTTCTCTGTACATTCTGCAGTTCTGCAATTTCGCCTGCGTTGAAAAGTCCCATTGTTGCACACCAACATTCCAGCCAAGAAAGAACAGGTGACCTGAAGTGTCATCATTGGCGTGGTATCTCTTGTTCTGAAAGTTCTAAATGTCCAACCTATCATTTTTCTTGCAGATGCGATAACATTGTTGTGCTCCTGAACATAAGATCTGGCATTATAACTCCTAGGTCTCTCACATTAGACTTACGCTCTATCGAGTGATTTGAGTTTGTACTCCTATCCTGTTTTTACTTCCTCAATCCTTCCGTAACGTAGTAACTGAAAATTGTCCTCACTGAACATCACAATGTTGTCAGTAGTCTACTGGAAAACTTGGTTGATATCACCTTGGAGGCTCACTGTGTCTTAATGAATGTCACTCTCATACAGAATCTACTATCGTCTACAAAGGATAATACAGGACTGATCACCTCATAATTATCTCGCCACTGCTTCTGCTGTCTCCACTATTTAAGCTACCTCTCTATTCGACTGAAGAAGTCTGCTGAGCAGGCGAAACTTCTTGACAATGAATATAGCAAATTGTTGCACGTGTGTCTCACTCATCTACTTTCATTAGGATCGACTGGTACTTCAGAAAACAAAAATGTCGCAAAATAAAACTGGTGTTTTGGGCCAAATAACGAACAGACAAAATCGTGAAACTAAAAGAAAACCCAAGTTGAATGTAAAGATATAGTCATGTACACCTGGACCAGGACAGAATTATTATTATTTTTGTAACAGGAAGTGCCACCCATAGGGATCACATAGCACCCGGGAATGAGAAGCATTTTGGTTCAATCCAAGACAAGGGATGGCAAATCTAATTTCTCGAATCAAGAGCTATCCCACCTGGCTGGGCGACAGACGCTCACTAACACTGGTAGCAGACATTCATAAACACCGGTGCTCTTGAGGCGTAAAACCATCGGCTTTGAGTGGCTATTTGTTCTCTCGCTCATTATTATTCTGCTGATAATAATCATTTTATACTTTATGTAAATATCTTGGTGAAAGGAATATGCTGGTACTAAAAAACTACCCTCGTGTGTTTGCCTTAGCCTTGTCTAGAGACTTGATTTATTACTAGGTACAAAAGCCTTTTAATAGTGTTCCTGTAGTTGTAATGCCATTCAATACAACACCACCACCTACACCATCTACAATTTACGACTGTAAATACCCAATCACTTATAGTAAGAAACAAGAAAGTTAAACCACATTACATAAACATATATGTAATGTCAAGCAAAACTGGTGAATTTAAAGAACAAATAGTCATCGTCACAGCTATAAAAAAAAAAAGATGAAATTGACCTAAATAATAAATGAAATATTGCCAGCGGGGTATCACGTACTGAGGGAAGAGAAATAAGCATTGGATAAGTGAAACTCTTAACTAGAAATCAGTGATTTCTATGAACTGAAAGGAATGGAGACCCGACTGACTATACTGCAGGCATAATTACAAGGTAGTAATAGTAGTAATCTTCCACCCAGAAACAGCACATTAAAACTGGTGCATGAAGACAACAGCTGGGCAACAGTCAACAACTTATCAGAAGTGCCAAGAACCCACACAGCCAAGGCAACCTACTGATCTGGAATTCAACCATGAAAAAATTAGAAATAACAGAATGGATAGGGTCGAACCCATGGCAGGTGAGTCCTAGAACTCAGACCAGTGTGCTAACCAGTGGTTAACACACCGGCCAATGAGTTTTAAGACCCACCCATTCCGTGTTTTTTTCACGTGCTCTTAAGATTTAGTGAATCATTAAGACACAGACTGAGAGAATTAGAAATACCATGATGAATATGAAGGTGGTGATGAAAAATGACGATAGATAAGCGAACCAAATTATGAAGATTAATTTTTTTTTCAACTTGATCCCATCTGGGATTCGAGAAACTGTCTACAGGATCAAACTGGGCGCTAGCGACCACACTGTCTACAGGATCAAACTGGGCGCTAGCGACCACACTGTCTACAGGTTCAAACTGGGCGCTAGCGACCACACTGTCTCCAGGATCAAACTGGGCGCTAGCGACCACACTGTCTACAGGATCAAACTAGGCGCTAGCGACCACACTGTCTACAGGATCAAACTGGGCGCTAGCGACCACACTGTCTACAGGATCAAACTGGGCGCTAGCGACCACACTGTCTACAGGATCAAACTGGGCGCTAGCGACCACACTGTCTCCAGGATCAAACTGGGCGCTAGCGACCACACTGTCTACAGGATCAAACTGGGCGCTAGCGACCACACTGTCTACAGGATCAAACTGGGCGCTAGCGACCACACTGTCTCCAGGATCAAACTGGGCGCTAGCGACCACACTGTCTACAGGATCAAACTGGGCGCTAGCGACCACACTGTCTACAGGATCAAACTGGGCGCTAGCGACCACACTGTCTACAGGATCAAACTGGGCGCTAGCGACCACACTGTCTACAATGGGATCAAACTGGGTCAGCCTAGCGACCACACTGTCTACAGGATCAACTAACTTCTGAAAGTAAACAGTCACAACAGGAAAAAAAAAAGAATAAACCAAACTACAGGAGAAGAAATTAAAATGAAAGAAACTTAGTAAGATTCATGTGCAACAGTTAGGTATCTTTATTCCGAAAGTTTTCGCCTACGCAGTAGGCTTTTTCAGTCGAATACAGAGGAGGCAGCAGAAACAGAGGAGATGTAAAGACGATGTAATCAGTCCATCACCCTGGAAGACGTAGTTTTGAGGTAGTCAGTCCCTCAGCCTGGAGAAGACTTCTGCTCCAAAGTCTGTAACAATGTGAAGCTGAAGCAACAGAATGGAGACTTATATACAGCCACAAGTGAGGCGCAGAAAATCTTGAAGACGACAGAACCCACTAACAGAAGTAAGAATGTAATACTTGAGAGGCGGCGTAACAAGCCTACTGGGTAGGTCCCTCTCAAATCCAACCTTACTCACTCGCTAGTAGTGGCCAGGAAATAAAGTTGTCGATATCTTCTGTATCAGAGAGACTGCCTGAGTGAACTGCAGGGAAAAAGTGGGAGGAACAGAGAGATTACTGAGGACAGAAGAGCCAAAATGAAAAAAAAAAATCTGCAAAGACAAGAGCTCTAGAGCATGAACATTATAACAGAACAGCAAGGAGAACTGGACATTAATACGCATGACCGAGAAGCTGAGGCAACACTTTGTGAATGGTGACACGGCCAAGAGCTTGTGAATGGTGACACGGCCAAGAGCTTGTGAATGGTGACACGGCCAAGAGCTTGTGAATGGTGACACGGCCAAGAGCTTGTGAATGGTGACACGGCCAAGAGCTTGTGAATGATTACTGAGGTAACACCTTGTG
>WNWK01016973.1:35000-40000 GCA_009830355.1 Cherax destructor
AGCAGGTGGGGATATAATTTTGGAGTGGTTGGTGCTATTATTTAATAAATGTATGGAAGAGGGTAAGGTACCTAGGGATTGGCAGAGAGCGTGTATTGTTCCTTTGTATAAAGGCAAAGGGGACAAAAGAGAGTGCAAAAATTATAGGGAATAAGTCTGTTGAGTGTACCTGGTAAAGTGTTTGGTAGAGTTATTATTGAAAGAATTAAAGTAAAACAGAAAGCAGGATAGCAGATGAACAAGGGGCTTTAGGAAAGGTAGGGGTGTGTAGACCAAGTGTTTACAGTGAAACATATAGGTGAACAGTATTTGGATAAGGGTAAAGATGTTTTGTGGCATTTATGGATTTGGAAAAGGCGTATGATAGGGTAGATAGGGGGCAATGTGGCAGATGTTGCAGGTGTATGGAATAGGAGGAAGGTTACTGAAAGCAGTGAAGAGTTTTTATGAGGATAGTGAGGCTCAGGTTAGAGTGTGTAGGAGAGAAGGGACTATTTCCCAGTAAAAGTGGGCCTTAGACAAGGATGTGTGATGTCACCGTGGTTGTTCAATATATTTATAGATGGGGTTGTAAGAGAAGTGAATGCGAGGGTCTTGGCAAGAGGTGTTGGGCTAAAAGATAAGAAGCAAATACAAAGTGGGAGTGTCACAGTTGCTTTTTGCTGATGACACTGTGCTTTGGGAGATTCTGAAGAGAAGCTGCAGAGGTTGGTGGATGAATTTGGTAGGGTGTGTAAAGAAGAAAATTGAAAGTGAATATAGGAAAGAGTAAGGTGATGAGGATAACAAAAAAAATAGGTGACGAAAGATTGGATATCAGATTGGAGGGAGAGAGTATGGAGGAGGTGAATGTATTCAGATATTTGGGAGTGGACATGTCGGCGGATGGGTCTATGAAGGATGAGGTGAATCATAGAATTGATGAGGGAAAAGGGTGAGTGGAGCACTTCGGAGTCTGTGGAGACAAAGAACCTTGTCCATGGAAGTAAAGAGGAATGTATGAGAGTATAGTTATACCAACGCTCTTATATGGGTGTGAAGCATGGGTGATGAATGTTGCAACGAGGAGAAGGCTGGAGGCAGTGGAGATGTCATGTCTGAGGTCAATGTGTGGTGTGAATATAATGCAGAGAATTCGGAGTTTGGAAATTAGGAGGAGGTGCGGGATTACCAAAACGATTGTCAGAGAGCTGAGGAGGGGTTGTTGAGGTGGTTTGGACATGTAGAGAGAATGGAACGAGACAGAGTGACTTGAGAGTGTATAAATCTGTAGTGGAGGGAAGGCGGGGTAGGGGTCGGCCTGGGAAAAGGTTGGAGGGAGGGTAAAGGAAGTTTTGTGTGCGAGGGGCTTGGATTTCCAGCAAGCATGTGTGAGCGTATTTGATAGGAGTGAATGGAGGCATATGGTTTTTAATACTTGACGTGCTGTTGGAGTGTGAGCAAAGTAACATTTATGAAGGATTCAGGAAACCGGCAGGCCGGACTTGAGTTCTGGAGATGGGAAGTACAGTGCCGGCACTCTGAAGGAGGGTGTAAATGTTGCAGTTTTATAACTGTAGTGTAAAGCACCCTTCTGGCAAGACAGTGATGGAGTGAATGATGATGAAAGTTTTTCATTTTCGGGCCACCCTGCCTTGGTGGGAATCGGCCGATGTGTTAATAAAAAAAAAATATACATATATATTTACATATATATATATATATATATAATATATATATAATATATATATACATATATATACTATATATATATATACATATATATACATATATATATATAATATATATATATATATATATATCATATATATATATATACATATATATACATATATATATATATATATATATATATATATATATATATTATGCAAAAAGATCACAGTAAACAGGTGATATCAAAATATGCAAGACAACCACTATGAAAAAATTGAGGAATTCCAAGCGCTTTCGTGACTACTTACATTATCAAGGAACTATAAAAGGAAACATGACACACACACACACACACATACATGTATATATATATATTATATGCAATGAACAATGATCAACGAGAGAGGAATTTTAATTTTAAGCAGATCGGATGAGGCATTAAGATATAAACGAAAGCTTTTGAATAAGAAAATTGTAATTGAGCATTTGACCGACTCTACACTAAAGCCGTACGAAGATAAGATATTTAAGGGTTCACTAAACTGGTAAAACTTACAAACGCCACAAAAACACAAGTTTTCAACATCTTTCGCTTTTCTTTTAAAAGATATCACACCATTTCAAAAATGAAACTGACAAACTGGCTCCAGCGCACCCCAGTAACAACACCAGCCTCCTCCTAAGTAGGATACAACCAAGAGTTCCTCCTGAGTAGGATACAACCAAGAGTTCCTCCTGAGTAGGATACAACCAAGAGTTCCTCCTGAGTAGGATACAACCAAGAGTTCCTCCTGAGTAGGATACAACCAAGAGTTCCTCCTGAGTAGGATACAACCAAGAGTTCCTCCTGAGTAGGATACAACCAAGAGTTCCTCCTGAGTAGGATACAACCAAGAGTTCCTCCTGAGTAGGATACAACCAAGAGTTCCTCCTGAGTAGGATACAACCAAGAGTTCCTCCTGAGTAGGATACAACCAAGAGTTCCTCCTGAGTAGGATACAACCAAGAGTTCCTCCTGAGTAGGATACAACCAAGAGTTCCTTCTGAGTAGGATGCAACCAAGAGCTCCTAAGTAGGATACAACCAAGAGTTCCTCCTGAGTAGGATACAACCAAGAGTTCCTCCTGAGTAGGATACAACCAAGAGTTCCTCCTGAGTAGGATACAACCAAGAGTTCCTCCTGAGTAGGATACAACCAAGAGCTCCTAAGTAGGATACAACCAAGAGTTCCTCCTGAGTAGGATACAACCAAGAGCTCCTAAGTAGGATACAACCAAGAGCTCCTAAGTAGGATACAACCAAGAGCTCCTAAGTAGGATACAACCAAGAGCTCCTAAGTAGGATACAACCAAGAGCTCCTAAGTAGGATACAACCAAGAGCTCCTAAGTAGGATACAACCAAGAGCTCCTAAGTAGGATACAACCAAGAGTTCCTTCTGAGTAGGATACAAACAAGAGCTCCTAAGTAGGATACAACCAAGAGCTCCTAAGTAAGATACAACCAAGAGCTCCTAAGTAGGATACAACCAAGAGCTCCTAAGTAGGATACAACCAAGAGCTCCTAAGGATACAACCAAGAGCTCCTAAGGATACAACCAAGAGCTCCTAAGTAGGATACAAGCAAGAGCTCCTAAGTAGGATACAACCAAGAGTTCCTCCTGAGTAAGATACAACCAAGAGCTCCTAAGTAGGATACAACCAAGAGTTCCTCCTGAGTAGGATACAACCAAGAGCTCCTAAGTAGGATACAACCAAGAGTTCCTCCTGGGTAGGATACAACCAAGAGCTCCTAAATAGGATACAACCAAGAGCTCCTAAGTATGATACAACCAAGAGTTCCTCCTGAGTAGGATACAACCAAGAGCTCCTCCTGAGTAGGATACAACCAAGAGCTCCTAAGTAGGATACAACCAAGAGTTCCTCCTGAGTAGGATACAGCCAAGAGTTCCTAAGTAGGATACAACCAAGAATTCCTCCTAAGTAGGATACAACCAAGAGCTCCTAAGTAGGATACAACCAAGAGTTCCTCCTAAGTAGGATACAACCAAGAGTTCCTCCTAAGTAGGATACAACCAAGAGCTCCTAAGTAGGATACAACCAAGAGCGCCTAAGTAGGATACAACCAAGAGCTCCTAAGTAGGATACAACCAAGAGTTCCTCCTGAGTAGGATACAACCAAGAGCTCCTCCTGAGTAGGATACAACCAAGAGTTCCTCCTAAGTAGGATACAAACAAGAGCTCCTTCTAACTAGGATACAACCAAGAGTTCCTCCTAACTAGGATACAACCAATAGTTGAAAGTTTGAAACCGATCAGAAAATGCTTTCTCAAAATATCGCAATATTTCCCCTCCCCCCTCCAAAAAAGCTGAAATGATGTATGTAAAATTGGTCAGAGGGCGCCTGCACATGCCAACACTCGCATGACTCTCTTACTAATTACAATAAACAAGCTGAAAATAGGTCGAATGAAAAAAACTGTCACCCAACAAACGGAAGCAATAATAATAATTATTATTATTATTATTATTATTATTATTATTATTAATGAAGGGTGCATTAAGCTAGTATAAACTAATGCATTTACTACTCCTCACTGAAGGGACAGAAAAGCAGAATATTCTCCATTAATGAAAAAAAAAGAATGAGTCATTACAAAACTGGAGGAGGTCATTACAAAGAAAACTGGAGGAGGTCATTACAAAGAAAACTGGAGGAGGTCAATACAAAGAAAACTGGAGGAGGTCAATACAAAGAAAACTGGAGTAAGCTAATACACAAACTTGGAATACATCATTACAATTAAAATTGAAACATTTTAATGTACAGAGAACTGAAATAAAGTCAATGATTTAGGCTCACGGGGAAGCGTTAAACCCTCGGGGGGAGAGGAGAATGGGAGGTAATGAGGCTCACTCAGAGAAGGACGACCACTTCCTTGAATCCATTACCTTTGTAACTTGTGAGTTCATTACCTTTGTAACTTGTGAGTTCATTACCTTTGTAACTTGTGAGTTCATTACCTTTGTAACTTGCTCAGCTATCAAACTTTGGTGTCCAGTCCCTGGACCCATTATGTACCTCTGTAATCTTTTGACTACCGCCCACAGGATGGGTATGGGCTGCATAATAAAGATATCAAACTGAAACTTCCTTGAATCATGACGAGACCCACACCGAGAAGGAACCCCCCCCCTCCCCTCCCCGCTCGCCCCTTGAAGGGAAGGATATTTAAACTTGAAAAATCTCTGAATCTGAAGGATACCTAAACTTGAAGGATAATGAACTTAAGTAAACGTATGTACCTGAAGGATACCTCCAATTCTTTGGATCAAGAGCCCTTCA
>WNWK01016974.1:0-5000 GCA_009830355.1 Cherax destructor
CATTTTAGTTGACTTTTACAACACGCATGGCTTACGGAGGAAAGATTCTTATTCCACTTCCCCATGGATATGAAAGGAAAAGCAATAAGAACAAGAACTATTAAGATAAAATCAAAGAAAACTCAGATGAGTGTGTATACATAAACGTGTACATGTTTGCGTAGTGTGACCTAAGTGTAAGTAGAAGTAGCAAGACGTACCTGAAATCTTGCATGTTTATGAGACAGAAAAAAGACACCAGCAATCCTACCATCATGTAAAACAGTTTCAGGTTTCTGTTTCACAGTCACCTGGCAGGATGGTAGTACCTCCCTGGGTGGTTGCTGTCTACCAACCTACTACCTACTACCTACTTACAGTTTGTGGGAAGGAAAAACAAATTCCCTTTTCCTCAAAGCATGAGGATTCTTAGAGCTGTAAATAACCATGGGCTTACACTTGAAATCACCTGATGCATTACCGCAAAGGAGCAAGGTGAAGCGATCCTTTGCTGTCTTGAAGCCTGGTGCACTTTTCTCTTGCTGACTGATATAAGTTTATGTTGGCATTTTCTTCCAGAAAACACTTGTCTCGTCAGCATTAAACACTTGATGTGGCTCATAGCCACCCTCAGTAGGACTCCCCCACTGACTCAATGGTTTAACCCACCGCGGGCGACCGAGCGCTCAAAATTTTTTCCCCTCCCGCGAACCGTGTAATATCATTTTTACGTTGTGTTAGATAATAATGTGCCGCAATTCTTCAATCGTGCAATACCCATAACGTGCAACATAATCTCGTGCTAAATGACGGTCTACTGAATTCATTTTCACATCACTCTCCTTGTACCCCGTCTACCTCTTAATCTCACCGTAACTATAATTAAATGTATCTCTTGCCTCCTCTAAAAACATGCACATTCAGGACTAATATATAGTCCTGAACTGCTGATATTATGCACTCTATCATATCTGCTGTATACTAAACCTATGTAGATCAATCAGCACTGCTGGACATCAGGAGAGGAAGAGTCATGGTAAGCTTGTAAGGATAAGCAAGAAAAGTACAGTGGACACCCGGATTTCGTCAATACAGTGGTACCTCTACTTACGAGCAAAATTTGTTCCAGTCGGCTATTCAAGTGCCGATACCGAAGGAATTTTTTCCCATAAGAAATAATGAAAATTAGGTTAATCCATTTCAGACCCCCAAAAATACACTTACATAATTGTTCGAGTTGGGAGCAGTACAAAATTCGGGGGTCCACTGTACTAGACATTAACCCTTTGAGGGTTTTTGACGTACTAGTACGGCTTACGCGCCAGGGCGTTTGACGTACTAGTACGCCTAAATTCTAGCGCCCTCAAATCAAGCAGAAACAGGCTGGTAGGCCTAGATATGATAGAATGGGTCTGTGCGGTCAGTGTGCGCAGTATAAAAAAAATCCTGCACCACACAGTGCATGAGGAAAAAAAAACTCCGACCGTGTTTTTGGTTAAAACAGCGACTTTGCAGTCTATTTTCGTATGGTATTTATGATTATATTCTCGTTTTCTTGGTCTCATTTGATAGAATGGAAGATATATTAGAGAAATAGAGATAATTTTGATTGGTTTCTCAATGACAAGTACAGTGGTACCTCGAGTTACGATGGTCCCCAAAATCGCCCTTTTATGTAAGTTTATTTTTTTAAATGCTTTTGTAAGTATATTTTTGGGGGTGTAAAAGGACTAGTCTATTTTACATTATTCCTTATGGGGATAAATTCGTTTGGTAATGGCACTTGAACAGCATTCTCGAACGAAAAAATATCGTAACTCGAGGTACCACTGTACCTAGAAATTGAGCGCAAAGTAGCGAAAATGTTCGATTTTTGGCAATGTTCAAGAGTAAACAAATCACGCCACACGTACAATACACATCAACTGGCGACTCTAATATTCTTGCACAAGTGTGCTGATATCATTTATACCATTTTTACAATGATGCAGTAGTATACATAACAGTAAATCTTCAATTTATTGTGAGAATAAAAATTCAAAATGGAAAGCAAAAGTAATGTAAGAGGGGCCTGGAGACGTGACTAATGGACAGATAAAATGTTATTCGAGTGCCAGGAATGTCTGTCTCGTTTATTCTGGACTTTATTTTGAAATTGGCATCTTTTGAAATTTGTGTGAAATTGGACAAATTGCCAATTTCTGACCACCTTATTAGGTAGTTGAAATCGGTAAATTGGCTGTTTCTTGTACTCAATCGATAGAAGAAATGGAGTTCTAGCGAAATAGCTATAATTTTAGTAGACTGAAACATTGGAATTTGCCAAAAATAGGGCTCAAAGTCGGCGAAATCGCCGATGCGTAAATAGCATCGATACCGCTAACTTCGCGAGAGCATAATTCCGTTAGTTTTCCATCAAATTTCATCATTTTGGTGGCGTTATGACCGGAAAAAGTCTCTCTATCATTTCATAAGAATTTTTTTTTTTTCCGAAAATGTTTCAACCCTGAGAGAGAGTTAAGAATCGAGGTCTCGACCCTGAAAGGGTTAAAATTGTTGGTTGACAACCAACATCATGGAAATAGAATACAATGTAGATTATTACTGCCATCATTATAGGGAAATACTAAACATTCAGAAGTCGCACAGTTTGCTAGAAAAGTGAGGAAATCATGTTTTATTTGAAAAATAGAAGGGCAACTACATTTCTTTGGATCAAGAGTCTTTATTAAGTAACAGTAAGAAACTCTAGAAAGGGGATACAACATAGAGGACTGCATAAAGTATATATTTAATAATAGTATCTTCATTTTTAAAGGAGTAAACTGGTAAGCCAGCTGAAGACCTCAGTCAGTTGGCTGAAAACTCCCAGTGGCATGTCATCACATGACTAACAACAGTGTCAAGAAACACTTGATATGAGTCAAGTTGGGTTATCTGTGTATTGTTCCAGCTGTAGTTTTGTGCCTTTATATTATATTCTTTAAGAAACACCTGTCGTGTTTCTGATAAATTTTACCTAACCAATACATTTCATGATGATATAAGGATTATAAAATGGACTAGGTCATGTCTAGACAGACCTGCCTAGAGGTTTTCCTGCTGTGTGCACTTGAGCAAACATTAGGACATATATATTAGAAAGTACTTCAGTCCTATGACCTTGATCACTTCTAGTTAGAAGTTATCAAGGTCCCAGGAGTGAAGTTTTCTAGTAAATGTCCTAGTGTTTACTCACTTGTCTTTGTTAAATCACTTGACGGCATCAATTGCTAAGGATTCTACAATATCCGTCATGTGCACAAATTTCTTGCTTAATTTTTGGAAAGTTTGGCTATTCTATATATTGAACAAAAGCAGAATGCTATTTTCACTCTCCAACAAAAAAGTAATTTAAAAAATGTTCATGTGTGTTTTGAACAACTATTTGCCAAACAAATGATTCTCACTTTAATAAAAAATCAACTTTAAAATACTATACATATTTAAAATATTTTTTAATATTTACCTGAACGATCAATTATGAAAATGATCTCATTTTTGTAGGAATAACTATTCGATGGAACCTCAGGAAAAAGATTGATCATGATGAGATCGTCTTTCATTAGTCCGGTGGTAGAGCGGTCACCAGTTTCACGGATTATGTGAGTCTTGTAGGGATTAGCATAGTAGATCAGGAGACTCCAGTCATGGTCACTCTTGAAGCCACCATCCTGCGTCACCTGTTACAACAATATCAAGCATCTTTACATATGGGCTTTTTCACTTATGCTGCCATCCATCAACCTTAATATGCAGCAACAAATATAACATAAAACAAAAGCACTTCTAATATGCAGCAACAAAAATAACAAAACAAATGCACTTCTAATATGCAGCAACAAAAATAACATAAAACAAATGCACTTCTAATATGCAGCAACAAATATAACATAAAACAAAAGCACTTCTAATATGCAGCAACAAAAATAACATACAGTAGACTGTTATATTACACAGGTTTCTTTTCTATGTTTTGGCTATTACACTACTGAAAAATTGAGGCATAATTTTATACAACACATCGTAAAATTAACATGGTTCAGTTTGTGGGAGGGGAAAAAATTTGGAGTGTCAGCTGCAGGCTACAGGGGTATTTCTCTGGGCCAGGCCATTGTCTCTGTGGGAGAGACCTACCTAGATTCCCTACCACTCACCCCTGACACAGACCTCCATGAATATGCTTCTCATACGACTTCTCAGAGCTAGCTGTTTGTGAACTGTGTTGTGATCTTTTTCATCTCCTGAAAAGAATGACATGCAAATCACAACTACCTGAATAAACTGACTGACTGACTGACTTACTGACTTTTGACTTAAAGTTAGACTTTTTCACTGAAGAGGACCCTGACAAATCTAGAAGCAGTGCTCTGAAATAGTGTCTAGAGCAGCTGATGATGCCTTATCATAAGCTGTATAATGTACTGCAGGGTAAAACAGCCCAGAGATCCATTACAGAATTTATGCACACTCCAGTACAACCATCGACTTTAGTACCAGAACCTCAACCATCCACCTCAGCCCAGTAGGGCCACTCTCTTCACAATCATCGACAAACACCAGCAACCACAATTTAAGGTAAGAAATGCTATTATTTCTGTTGCATTTGTAGCCTTAAGCAATAGAAAAACATAATACATCACAAAAATGAACAACACTTACATATTCATTTCTATTTTTGTAAAGATCTGTCTAAAAAAAAAAAAAAAGTTTGGAGGGTTCCCAGGAACGTAACCCTATTTTTCCCATAAGTTCTTCAGATTATCTAACACAGATTTACCTAACATGGCATTTTCAGTAATATAACGGTCTACTGTAAAACAAATGCACTTCTAATCCAAAAATGATAGATAGGGGGGATGAGGTGCCTGATGCTAGTGAAGGGCCCTTGATCCAAGGAATTGGAACTATCCTCACCTTCCCTGGATCAAACATGATTACCTTTCATTTTCCAGGTGCTGCATGCCTATGGGTTTAGTATT
>WNWK01016974.1:10000-11824 GCA_009830355.1 Cherax destructor
GCTTGGACTTCCATAAAGCGTGCATGAGCGTGTTATATAGGAACAAATGGAGACAAATGGTTTTTAGGACTTGACGTGCTGTTGGAGTGTAAGCAAGGTAACATTTCTGAAGGGATTCAGGGAAACCGGCAAGCTGGACTTAAGTCCTGGAGATGGGAAGTACAGTGCCGACACTCTGAAGGAGGGGTGTTAATGTTGCAAATTTATAACTAGTGAAAACTTGCCTCTGGCAAGACAGTGATGGTGTGAATGATGATGAAAGTTTTTCTTTTTCGGGCCACCCTACCTTGGTGGGAAACGGCTGATGTGTTAGTAAAAAAAAAAAAAATATCTTTGTACAGCATAAAAGAAATAAAAATTTGAATTTGAATGTCATCATTGTGTTTGCTTCAGGACCTTATGGTATAACTGAAGATACTTAAATTACTTTCTTCAAAGAACTCTCATCAAGGGAGGTGTCTTGATGCTGATAAGGGACTTTTGATCCAAGGCACTGGACCTATCCTCCCTTCCTTAGATCGAACCTGAGTGCTTCCCATTCCCCAAGTGCTATATGACCCCTGCAAGTTTACCACTTCCCAATGAATGTAATAATAATAATATCAATGGAACAGAAAAATCACTCAATATTATGTAATTTTATTTCAAAATGAGAAATACTAAGCAGAGTCCTTATAAACACATGTCTTGAACATGACATATAAACATGTCATAAAAGTTAAAAAACTTACTTGTGCAGATTTGGCATCTTCACTAATGGTAACGTTGAGGGGATCAGTGTGAGAGATGATGCGTGCTATATTGTGACCTCCTGATATGTCACACTTGATGTTGATTGTATATGCCTTGAGTACGGTAACTACTCTTGCCACATCACACTCAAACACTGAAACTAAGATATTGATATTAATGGTATACAGTGGACCCCAGAGTAACGAACAAAATTCATTCCAGAAGCCTGCTCAAGTGCCATTACCGTACGAATTTACTCCCTTAAGAAATAATGTCAAGTAGGTTAGTCCATTTTAGACCCCCAAAAATACACTTACAAAAGCACTTACAATATTATACTTACATAATTGTACGATTTCCGGGGTGTTCGTAACTCGGGGGTCCACTGTATAGCTAAATCACTCAATTTTTTAACGTACAGTGGTACCTCGGCATACGAACAGCTCCCAACTCAAACAATTATGTAAGTGTATTTTTGTAAGTGCTTTTGTAAGTGTATTTTTGGGGGTCTAAAACAAATTAATCTAATTTTCATTATTCCTTATGGGAACAAATTTGTTCAGTATCGGCACTCAAACAGCCTTCTGGAACAAATTAAGTTCGTAACCTGAGGTACCACGTATATGTATGTGTTACATATAAAATATAATTGATATTGAAAAATAATATAAATAGTACACATAAAAGGATAGATTTTTAAGAAATTTGAATAAAGAAATCAACATACGTACATAAGACTGTTCTCCATAAACTCAGTATGTCAAAAAAAAAAAGCAGAACAAGTATAATTAACAACCATGGGGTAGATGAGAACCTTGACAGCAGTTAGTTCTAGTCTCTCATCTAGACTATTGTCCTGGATTCACATCTTTCAAGACAAGCAAGATATCATGGCTAGAAAAAAATAAAGTGATCTCTTACTGCATGCAAAGAATTAGCAAAGTCCCGGAAATCGAACAGCTCCCAACTCGAACTATTATGTAAGAGTATTTTTGTAAGTGCTTTTGTAAGTGTATTTTTGAGGGTCTGAAAGGGACTAATCTAATTTACATTCATCCTTATGGGAACAAATTCGTTCGGTAACGGCACTAG
>WNWK01016974.1:11924-43509 GCA_009830355.1 Cherax destructor
ATAGTGCAAGGAGAGGGGTTGAGGTACAAGAAGATTTTTTAGAAGGGCCTACTGTTTTTTTTTTCCCCAAATTTAGAATGTTTTAATTTTGTTGGTCAAGGTGGATTCTAGAATTTTCCCTCTGAGTCTTGTGATGGGTGAACCATTGAGCGTTATGTTAATGGAACATTTGTGGCTTTGCTTCCAAACTGTAAGAAGTAGGTCTTGTCAGATGAGAGTAAGCTTGTTAGTCGTCAATCCATGTTGATATTTTCTACTCGCATTAAAAGTGTTGGAGTATAACTGGATTTGGTGAGAGAAGAATTATAGTCATCTGCAAATAAAATGGGTTTGAGTAGTTGTGATGCATCGGTAGGGTCATTTATGTAAATGAGGAATAGGAGTGACCCCAGGACGACCCTTTTTGGAGGGACTCCACTGTAATTTGTTGTGTGGAAGAGTTCTGCTCCATTTGTGTACACTTATTGCCTGTTGCTAAGGTATGACTTAAGGTAGTTGAGTGGGTGCCCCTTATACCATAGTGTCTAATTTGTGAGCAGTAAATCATTGTTCGACTGTATCAAAAGCTTTGCGTAGATCAATGAAGATTCCAGTAGGACTTCTTTTCTTCCCAAGGCGGTGTATATTAACTCCAACATGTGCATAATAGCATCGTTGTGCTCTTGTTTGTCCTGAATCCAAATTGACAGGGGTTGAGACATTGTGGAAGATATAGGAATAGATTTGTCTCATGAATTAATTTTTCAAGATTTTAAAAGCAGTGGTAAATTAGAAATTGGTCTATAATTATTCAAGTCTGTTTGATCACCTCCTTTGTGGATCGGGGTGACCCTAGTATTTTGAGAATTGATGGAAAGGTAGAGGCTTCAATGGATTTATTGAATAGTGTTGCTATAATTGGTACAGTACCTGTGAAGCTTTTTGTACATAAAAGTTGGTTTGTTTAAGTCTCCTGCCTTGTTTTTAAGGGTGTTGATTATGAGCAAGAATTCAATTGGTTGGTAGGAGCTAGGAATAGTGTATTAGGGTGGTGTTTGTGAGGTAGTCTGTTGGACGGTGTTGAGCTTGGATTTTACTGCTAGATTCTTTCCCTATGGTGGAGAAGAAAACATTAAGTCTGTTTGCTGTCTCAGTAGGTGAGAGTAGGGGTTCATCTGTTTTTGATAATTTGATGGTGTTTTTTTTCGATATCTTTTTATTTCCTAGAATTGCAGATAGGGTACTCCAGGTATTTTTCATATCACCTTTTATGTTCTGGAGTCTGTTCTCATAATACAATTTTTTTGACCTTCTTATCAGGTGTCTTAAACATTCTATGGAGAGGGCAGGCCCCCACCAAATGATGAAAAATATTATGACACACATTATATTGAGAATTGAATACTGTAGATCGCAAAAAGAGAAAATTTATGCAAGAGTTTGAATTGTGGTGGGATTGTCATGTTGAGTCATCTGATCGCTGGTGTTACATCATCGCTGCTAGCATGTCGTCAGCTGCATGACACAAAGATGACTCACAGCACATGATCATCAGAGCCAACAATAACATAACTATCTTCAATTACAATGTTAGATCTTTGAGCAAACATTATGATGACCTCACAGCACTACTCCAATCCCTCCAGACCAATATGTCAATCATCACACTCACTGAGACCTGGCTGAAGCCTGATACTACAGATGTCTATGGCATCCCAGGTTACACAGCCATTCACAATTGCAGGACAGATCAGCGAGGGGGTGGAATAGCTATATATTACTCAGATCAACTTGAATGTATCAATAACTCTTGCATAAGGGATGAGCATGGAGAATATATTATAGCTAAATTTAAATCAAAAGACCTGCAAAAACCCCTCACAGTGATAAACATCTACAGATTACCACAGTCAAACATTCACCAATTTAGTGAAAACTAGGTAACCTAATAACTGATGCACACATGAACAAAGACCATTTGCTGCTCACAGGAGACTTCAATATAAATCTCCTACATGACCAGGACCCACAAGTAACAGAATTCACAAACACTATGAGCAACTGCTTGTTACTACCAACAATATCAAAACCTACAAGAATCTCCGAGACTAGACCTCACTACTAGACCACATCTGACTAATACTATAGCCCCTCTAAAATCAGGCATCATCACAGACAACACCACAGACCACTATCCGATCTTTCTCATAACTAATCTTGTAAATTGCCCCTAGATATTACAAAAGTTACCTTCAGACTACATAATGAGTCAGCTGTAAATAACTTTATAACAGCTATGATTAACATTGACTGGCATAATGAGTTAGAAACATATACAGATACTAATGAATGCATCAAGAATTTCCTTAACAAAACCCACCACCTCTATAACAAAACATTGCCCTAAAAACTAAACAGATCACAGCAAGAGACTTAACAATCCCTGGCTAACACCCAGCATCCTTAAATCCATTAACAAAAGGCACCAATATGAAAAACAATACAGAAGGGGTCTAATAACCAGAGAACAATCCAAACGCTACTCATCAACCCTTACCAGCCTGATAAGGAGATCAAAAAATTGTATTATGAGAACAGACTCCAGAACATAAAAGGTGATATGAAAAGACCTGGAAGACCCTATCTGCAATTCTAGGAAATAATAAGATAGCGAAAAACAACACCATCAAATTATCAAGAGCAGATGAACCCTACTCTCACCTACTGAGACAGCAAACAGACTTAATGTTTTCTTCTCCACCATAGGAAAGAATCTAGTGAGTAAAATCCCAAGCTCAAACACCCGTCCAACAGACTACCTCACAAACACCTACCCTAATACGCTATTCCCTAGCTCCTACCAACCCAATTGAAGTCTCGCTCATAATCAACACCCTTAAAAACAAGGCAGGAGACATAAACAGCCTACCAACTTTTATGTACAAAAAGCTTCACAGGTACTGTCACCAATCATAGCAACACTATTCAATAAATCCATTGAAGCCTCTACCTTTCCATCAATTCTCAAAATAGCTAGTCACCTCGATCCACAAAGGAGGTGATCAAACAGACCTGAATAATTATAGACCAATTTCTAATTTACCATTGCTTTCTAAAATCTTAAAATTAATTCATAGACAAATCTATTCCTACCTCGTCTCACACAATGTACCAACCCTGTCAATTTGGATTCAGGACAAACAAGAGCACAAACGATGCTATTACACACATGTTGGAGTTAATATATACAGCACTTGAGAAAAAGAAGTCCCACTGGGAATCTTCATTGATCTCCGCAAAGCTTTTGATACAGTCGACCATGATTTACTGCTCACAAAATTAGCACACTATGATAAGGGGGCACCCACTCAACTACCTAAAATCATACCTCACCAACAGAAGCCAATACGTGTACACAAATGGAGAGAACTCTTCCACACAACCAATTACAATCGGAGTCCTCAAGGAAGTGTCCTGGGGCCACTCCTATTCCTCATTTACATAAATGACCTACCGAATGCATCACAACTACTCAAACCCATTTTATTTGCAGATGACACAACATATGTCTTCTCTCACCCAAATCCAGTTATACTGGCCAACACTGTTAATGCCGAATTACAGAAAATATCAACATGGATGACGACTAACAAGCTTACTCTCAATACTGACAAGACCTACTTCATACAGTTTGGAAGCAAAGTCACAAATGTTCCACTTAACATAACACTTAATGGTACACCCATCACAAGACTCACAGAGGGAAAATTCCTAGGAATCCACCTTGACAGTAGCCTTAAATTCCAAACACATATACAACAAATTTCTAAGAAAATCTCAAGACAGTAGGCATATTATCAAAGATACGCTATTATGTACCTCAATCAGCTCTCCTTGCACTCTATCATTCACTTATCTACCCGTATCTCACCTATGGAATCTGTGCATGGGGATCAACAACGTTAAATCACCTTAGACCACTCATAACACAACAAAAGGCCGCAGTCAGAATGATAACAAATTCCCACTCTAGACAGCATACTCCACCAATATTCAAAAGTCTCAAACTACTCACCGTAAAGAACATTCATACTTACTCTTGTGCCTACTACATATATAAAACTTTACACTCTAATATAAACCCTCTGCTCAAAACTCCCCTCACCAACTTTAATAGGACCCATGACCACAACACACGACACAGATCACTTTTGATATACCCCGTGTTCATATCAACCTATGTAAAAATTCTATGCACATAAAGGGCCCCAGAATCTGGAATTCATTACCAGTAAATATCAAGATAATCTTGTCTGAAAATCAATTTAAGACTCAACTCAAAACCACCTACTCACCCAAACCTAAATGATCATGCTACAAACTACTTTGAAAAATGCTCATTGTTACTTTCCTATACGATAATCTCAATTTTTAATAATATGTTACTATTATGTTACCCCTACTCATATTATAAGTTAATGTCAAAAATGCTCAATGTTATTTTCCTTAAGATAATCTCAATTCCATATTATCATTCAAGAATCTTAACACCTGTAACAATCTAAGATCTAATATCATTATATAATAATTTAAACAGTAAAATTTCATCATATTGTAATTTTGAAAATAATTTTTAACTAGAATAAACTCAATAAATTTCTCTAATATTAAGTACCTAGTTTTTAAGGACTAGAATAAGCTGCCCCTAATGCCATGGCATGTCAGTGGCTCTCCTTGCACTCAATTTACATTGTAACTTCCAATACCCATGTAACCTGCAATGAAATAAAATTTGTTTGTTTGTTTGTTTGTTTGTTTGTTTGTGTAGGGCACTGCAGTATGACTGCTTGATCGTGGTCAGTATGTGAACAAAAGTGTGGTAGTGAGGACGAAATACGGTAACTGCTCACTGCTACATGTTTCGGCTATTATTGTCAGAGTAAAAAATTATATTCTGGTATTGAACAGGATTTTTTTTATTACGAGCGAGTGAGCAAGCGTAGCGAAGCGAAGTTTTCTATATAACTTTCAAGGAAATGCAGCAATAATCAAATATGCTAAAAAAAAATGTTCTTTTAAATTTCAATCAAGTGACTGCAAACTTTGGTGTGATATAAACCTTGTTTTCAGTTTTTTTTCTTTCTTCTTTCAGTTGGAAATATGGATAACCGTTCTAAAGATAGACATAAAAATCGAGTCAGAACATATCCCAGTGAAGCAGCTAAATGAAAGACTTTTCCATCAGAAAAGCACAGAATGTACCTGGCTTATAATATTTTATCTGACTGAAGATAACTCCTCGTAAGTCTGTACATTACTTTTGAGTTATACTCGCAAATGAACCAAAAGGCTGCTGAAATATACTATAAATCCAATTTATTGTTTCATTTCTTCATCTTAAGAGGATGGTTTTCTTCTTCTTTTTAGTAAGCTATACAGGAAAAGGGGTTACTAGCCCATTGTTCCCGGCATTTTAGTTGACTTTTACAACACGCATGGCTTACGGAGGAAAGATTCTTATTCCACTTCCCCATGGATATGAAAGGAAAAGCAATAAGAACAAGAACTATTAAGATAAAATCAAAGAAAACTCAGATGAGTGTGTATACATAAACGTGTACATGTTTGCGTAGTGTGACCTAAGTGTAAGTAGAAGTAGCAAGACGTACCTGAAATCTTGCATGTTTATGAGACAGAAAAAAGACACCAGCAATCCTACCATCATGTAAAACAGTTTCAGGTTTCTGTTTCACAGTCACCTGGCAGGATGGTAGTACCTCCCTTCATTTTGTGAAGGGATTCAGGGAAACCAGTTAATTGATTTAGTTGGACTTGAGTCCTGGAAATGGGAAGTACAATGCCTGCACTTTAAAGGAGGGGTCTGAGATAGTGACAGCTGGGAGGGACTATTCTCAGCTGTCGTATCTGAGCTCCTCTGCAAAGACAGTGATTATGTATGAGTGTGGTGAAAGTGTTGAATGATGAAAGTATTTTCTTTTTGGGGATTTTCTTTCTTTTTGGGTCACCCTGCCTCGGTGGGAGACGGCCGACTTGTTGAAAAAAAAAAAAAAAGAGGATGGTACGTATATTGAGAATGGCGAAAGTTTTCCAAGGAGAAATTTAAGTCTTCTAACCATTAGAGTTAGACCTTTTTAATACAAGGGACCCCCCACCAAACTGGGCCCCAGGCCCCCACACCACATAAATCCAGCACTGGTCATCCCACAGTCACTAAAAACAACATACATAGTCCCACTCCACAAAGGTGGCAGTAAAACAATTGCAAAGAATTACAGACCAATAACACTAATGTTCCACATCCTAAAAAATTTTGAAAGGGTAGTTAACAGGCAAGATCGCCTGCACGATCCAGGACAGCATGGGTATAGAGCAGGTTATTCCTGCCTCTCAACTATTGGACCACTATGACATGCTCTTGGATGCACTGGAGAGCAAACAAAATGCACATGTAGGATACACAGACTTTGCGAAAGCCTTCAACAAGTGCGATCATGGTGTAATAAAACACAAAATGGGTGATAAAGGAATAACAGGAAAAGTGGGTAGATAGATCTATAACTTCCTAACAAACAGAACACAAGAAGTAATAGTAAACAGAGCAAAGTCAGAGGTGGCTACAGTAAAAAGCTTCGTTCCACAAGGTACAGTGCTCACTCTCATCCTGTTCCTCATATCTGACAGAGATTAAGCCACAGCACCATGTCCTCCTTTGCTGAAGATACCAAAATTTGTATGACAGTCATCTACTGAGAAAACTGCAAATCTCCAAGCAGACATTAACCAAGTTTTTAACCCTTTGGGGGTCGACAGGCCCTCTCCCAAACTCGTGCTCAGGGTCGAAAATTTTTTGGAAAAAAATAATAATTATTTTTTCTTATGAAATGATAGGGAATCTTTTTCCAATCATAACAACACCAAAAGTATGAAATTTGATGATAAACTTATGGAATTATGCTCTCGCGAAGTTATCGGTCTCGATCATATTTGCTCATCGGCGATTTCGCCCACTTTGAGTCCTATTTTTGGCCAATTCTAATGTTCCAGTCTACTAAAATCATAGCTATTTCGCTAGAACTCCATTTCTTCTATCGATTGAGTACAAGAAACCGACCATTTACCAATTTCAACTACCTAAAAAAGTGGTCAGAAATTGGCAATTTGGCCAATTTCATACAAATTTCAAATGATGCCAATTTCAAAATAGAGTCCAGAATAAACAAGGCAGACATTCCTGGCACTAAAATAACATCTTCTCTGTTCATTAGTCACATCTCCAGGCCCCTCTTACATTACTTTTGTTTTCCATTTTGAATTTTTATTCTCACAAAAAATAGAAGATTTACTGTTGTATATACTACTGCATCATTGTAAAAATGGTATAAATAATATCAGCGCACTTGTGCAACAATATTAGACTCGCCAGTTGACGTGTATTGGACGCATGGCGTGATTTGCGTTTACTCTTGTACATCGGCAAAAATCGAACATTTGTACTACTTTGCGCTCAGTTTCAAGGTACTTGTCATCATGAAACCAATCAAAATTATCTCTATTTCTGTAATATATATTCCATTCTATCAAATGAGACCAAGAAAACGAGAATACAACCATAAATACCATACGAAAATAGACTGCAAAGTCACTGTTTTAAACGAAAAATACGGTTGGAGTTTTTTTTTTCTCATTGTGCGGTGTGTGCTGCAGGATTTTTTTTTATACTGCGCACACTGACCACACAGACCCATTCTTTCATATGTAGGCCTACCAGGCATTTCCCGCTTAATTTGAGGCCGCTAGAATTTACGCGTACTAGTACGGCACCGACCCTGGTGCGTAAAACGTACTAGTATGGCACCGACCCCCAAAGGTTTTAAATGGGCCTCAAAAAACAATACAAAGTTCATTGAGGTCAAATTTTACTCTGCTATGGAAAACTTGCAGGAATAAAAACTGGAATGGAGCATAAAAAATTCCAACAACACAATAGAGCAAAAACTAATGTGAAGGACCTGGAAGTGATAATGTCAGAGAATCTCACTTTCAAAGATCACAACAATGTCTCTACCACATCTAGGATATTGAGAACCTTCAAAACTAGGGATGCCAAGCCAATGATGATTCTTTATAAATCGCTTGTTCTCTCTCTAGGCTGGAATAGTGCTGTACACTAATGGCCCTTTCCAGGCAGGTGAAATTGCAGTCCTGGAAAATATACAAAGAACTTTCACTTTGCGTACCTCAATTACTGGGAACAGTTGAAGTCCATTGACCTGTACAGGTCGGCCATCACTAATCCAGCAATCAGTTATCCGGTTCCATCAGTAATCCGGCACTAATTTCGGCTAGCATAATTTCAAATTTCATCATTACACTGACTCAAATCATTATACGTACTGACTCAGAAATTGTGCAGATGGTTGAAATCCACAGCAGCAAGCCAGTGGAGGAGAAAGCAGTGATGAAAATGAGGAAGATGTAGCAGAAAGTCTCTCTATTGATAGGTTAATTAAGTGTATTGTAACCTAACCACTGTGTAATTCGGCAAATTCCCTAATCCGGCACACTACAGGTCCTAATGATGCCGGATTAGTGATGGCCGACCTGTACTCCTTGGAATGCTGGCAAGAAAAATACATGATAATATACACTTGGAAAATCCTAGAGGGATTAGTCTCTCATCTGCACACAAAAATCACTCTCTATGACAGCAACAAAAGACTCGGCAGGTGGTCCAACATCCCCCCAATGAAAAGCAGGGATGGCATAAGTACAGTAAGAGACAACACAATAAGTGTTAGGGGCCCATGACCATTCAACTGCGTCCCAGCATACATAAGGGGGATTACCAACAGACCCCTGGATGTCTTCAAGAAAGCGCTGCACAAGCACCTAAAGTCAATACCTGACCAACCGGGCTGTGGTTCATATGTCGGTTTGCATGCGACCAGCAGTAACAGCCTAGTTGATCAGGCCCTGATCCACCACGATGCCTGGTCATGGACCAGGCTGCAGGGGTGTTGCCCCTGAAACCCTCTCCAGTATGTTACAAAATACAGAACATAATGTACAGGACGGCCCTGCATATACTTCAACCTCTTTTCGGTGTTCCACGTTTTCGTTGGCTTTCAATTGAGACACTTCATTATGTTAGGTACTTTTACTGCTTTGCCACCGCTTTTGTACAGCAGTTGCATAAGGGAAGGGTGACCACCATCATACTTTAAGGTGAGTATTATATGTACTGTGTATTTATTTTATTTATCTTTTTTTTTATGCCTAGATGTAATGAGCACTTAACCCTCTGAGGGTCCAGATCCCTGATCTGAGACTTGTCCACAGGGTTGAAGAATTTTAACCCTTCCAGAGGCCAAATCTCAAAGTGTGAGCCAGGGTCCAAGAAATTTTGAAGAAGAAAAAAAAAAAATTCTTACAGAATTAAAGATAATATTTTACTGTAGGTAATAAAACAAAACAAAAATTTTGATCAGTAGTTACGGAGATATAGAGGCGTGAAGTTGACCCTCAATGACTGGGTGGTGGCAACATCGGCGACTTCCGTAAAGTCGCATTTTTTTATTTTACGTTTTTGTTACTTTTTTCTTTTCTTTTCTAATATTTTTTTTCCCAGTAACGTTTGTGGCCTGTGAGACCAATATAATGTATAATGTATAATTGTACACTCATTGTATTCAACAATAACCACACTAATTTATCATTATATTGCTTACAAAACTTGTTTACAAGTTTATTGTAAACAAAATAATGAAAATATTAGTGCAGTTGTGTTGAATATGGTACCATAATGTACCATATGGTACCCTGTACAATATGGTACAATGTACCATATGGTACCCTGTACAATATGGTTCAATGTACCATATGGTACCCTGTACCTATGGTACATTGTACCATATGGCACTATATGGTACCGTTGTATTCAACAAAATAACCGCATTAATATTTTCATTATTTTATTTACAATAATTGTTTACAATAAAAAATATGGAAAAATGTTGTATATTAGTAATGTTCTATTACATATTTACATATGTACAGTCAGTGGACATGTTGCTAGAGGTGGATGACGAAGCGCTTTGTGTTGGAAACTGCCGATTCAGTGGCTTGGGTCCCACACTCACTCAGTCAGTCAGTCAGTCTGGGCTGGTGCCTCGTGGCACCACCACCACCTATTGACCATATGGTACAGATAGAGAGATCCCTATGGAAATAAGTCACCCTGACTTTTTTGGGTTATCCTAGGAACTTTACACATATGCTGCATAACTGTAGTTGTCTATACCTGAATAAACTTACTCGAGCGCATGTGACATCATAAGTAAGTTTATTCAGGTATACACAAATACAGTTACATAGATTATCATACATAGTAGATTATCATACATAGCAGCATATGTTTGGAGAACCTAGGATAAACCAAAAAAGTCAGACTTATTTCCATTAGGGTCCCTGTACCATATGGTACAATGTACCATATGGTATAATGTACCATATGGTACCATCCTACTAGCAGAAAATAGACAGCAGCAGCAGGAGGGGAATATTATTATCATAATAATAATAATGCCTGGACTTTAAAGGAGGGGTTTGGGATATTGGCAGTTTGGAGGGACATGTAAACTGTTGTATTTGAGAGCCTCTGCAAAGACAGTGATTATGTATGAGTGAGGTGAAAGTGTTGAATGATGAAAGTTTCTTCTTTCTTTTTGGGTCACCCTGCCTTGGTGGGAAACGGCCGACATGTTAAAAAAATAATAATAATGCTGGAAAAGGAGGTAAAAAAGAAAAGGAGGAGAAAGAGGATGAAAAAAAAGAGGAGAAAGAGATGGGAGAAGAGGAAGGAGGTGGAGGAGGTGGAGGAGGAGGGAGGAGGAAGGAGGAGGAGGAAGGAGGAGGGGAGGAGAAGAGGAGGAGAGGAAGAAGAGGAGGAGGAGGAGAGGAAGAAGAGGAGGAGGAAAGGAAGAAGAGGAGGAGGAGGAGGAAAGGAAGAAGAGGAGGAGGAGGAGGAAAGGAAGAAGAGGAGGAGGAGGAGGAAAGGAAGAAGAGGAGGAGGAGGAGGAAAGGAAGAAGAGGAGGAGGAGGAGGAAAGGAAGAAGAGGAGGAGGAGGAGGAGAGGAAGAAGAGGAGGAGGAGGAGAGGAAGAAGAGGAGGAGGAGGAAAGGAAGAAGAGAAGGAGGAGAGGAAGAAGAGGAGGAGTTGGAGGAAGAAGAGGAGGAGGAGGAGAGGAAGAAGAGGAGGATGGTGACGATGATATAGAAGATGATACAGAAGATGCTATGGAACCAGAAAAAACAAGATATAGAAGAAAATAAGATGTAGAAGTAAACACAGGAGAAAAAGAAGATGCAGAAGACTGACAAAACAGTAGAAAAATACATAGAAGAGATAAAAGAAAAAGTCACAGAAGCAAAAGGCACAGAAAAAGATGTAAAGGTTTGTTCTTGAGTATTCGATCTTTCAAGAAATTCACAAGTTCCGTCTCACAAAAAAGGTCATAAATACAACAACAGTGAAGTAGAAACACAAAAATTGATATTGATAAGTGAGATTATGAGTGTCAGGAGTCAGGAGCTCTAGAAGACATGAACTCTTAACTGACACTTGACAACATGAACTGTTACTTGACTTAACTCTTTCAGTGTTGGTCCCGTTGTACTACGCCATGAGCTCAGCTCACTCTGATAAGCTGTCACTGGTAAATTTGGGCCTTGATATGAGAGAATGGGTCTATGCGGTAAGCGTGCACTCTATAGAAAAAATTCTGCAGCACACAGTACGTAATGAGAAAAAACTGCAACTGTATTTTTGGTTTAAAACAGCGACTTTGCTGTGTATTTTTGATAGAATGGAAGATATATTACAGAAATAGAGATGGATTTTGATTGGTTTCAGGACTAAAAGTAGCTTGAAATTGAGCTCAAAGTAGCGGAAATGTTTAATTTTGACCAATATTTCAGAGTACACAAATGACGTCATTTGTCTAATACGTACATGTCCAACTGGCCAGTCTAATACTCATTTAGGAATGCACTGACATTATTTATACAATAAATACAAAAATGCAGTAGTCTACATAACAGTAAATCTATTTTTTGTGAATAAAAATTCAAAATGGAAAGCAAGTGTAATAATATAAGAGGGGCTTCGAGACGTGACTAATGAACAGAGAAAATGTTTTTTAGTGCCAATTATGTCTACATTGTTTATTCTGGACCTTATTTTTAAATTGGCAATTTTTTAATTTTGTGTGAAATTGGCCAAATTACCGATTCCTGATTACTTTATTGGGTAGTTGAAATAGGTAAATGGGCAGTTTCTTGTATTCAGTCGATAGAATAGAAGGAATACAGTGGTACCCCGGTTTACGATATTTTTTCATTCCAGAATGCTGTTCAAGTGCCATTACCAAACGAATTTATCTCCTTAAGAAATGTTGTAAAATAGACTAGTCCTTTTAGACCCCCAAAATTACACTTACAAAAGCGTTTAAAAAAATAAACTTACATAAAAGGGTGAGTTTGGGGACCATCGTAAACCGGGGTACCACTGTACTAGGGAAGTAGCTATGAGTTTGGTCAACTGAAACAATGGAATTGGCCAAAAATAGGGTGCAATTTGGGCAAAATTGCATAAATATCGCCAACTTTGCGAGAGCGTAATTCCGTAAGTTTTCCATCAAATTTCATACTTTTGATTTCACTACCTTCGGAAAAAGATTCTCATCATTTCATATGATGAGGGGAAGTTTGAGATCAGGGGTCTCGACCCTGAAAGGGTTAACACACACTGTCAACCTCTTGAACAATCTAGCAGCTACGTAAGAAACAGATCTTTTTGCAAATTATTTCTTCCCTGCAGAACAGACCTCAATAAAACAAAAAACTATTGCTATAAAGTGGAGAACAGAATATTATACAATTAGAGTGACTGACATATAACCTGCTCTATAAAAAGACCCTTATTATGCAAGGCATCAGGCCTCCTTAACCCTCAAACGGTCCAAACGTATATATACATTAATACTGCTACTGCCCCAAACGTATATTTACGTTTTATTTTGCCTGCCTCCAAATTTGGCACGATTGGCCTGAGATGCCTGGTCAGCATAGAATGGGTCTTAACACTCGGTGTGCGCCATATTAAAAAAATCTGGGACCACTTAGTACCTTGTGGGAGGACCAGTTAAATTGAGCACCAGCTAGAGCAAACACTGCGGCAAACACCAAGGATTCACTGATGTCATGTCATATTAATACTCCCCTTTGAAGTGGAAAGTGATGTCGGCAGGCTGGCAGGTCAGCTGGCTGCCTGCCTGCCTGGCCACCTGCCTGGCAAGCAGCTGGTTGGCCACCTGGCTGGCCAGCAGCTGGCTGGTCACTTGGGTACCTGATTGGCTGTCTATCTCTGTCTGTCTGTATCTATCTGTCTCTGTCTCTATCTCACAGGAACACATATGTAAATACAATTATACATAGTGTAAATTACCTAGGATAACTAAAAAAATCAAGACAAAGTGATATACAGTGGACACCACGGTTTTCGTGATTTTTTCGTTCGGGAATGCTGTTCAAGTGCCATTACTAAACGAATTTATTCCCATAAGGAATAATGTAAAGTAGACTAGTCCTTTTAGACCCCCAAAAATACACTTACAAAAGCATTTACAAAAATACACTTACATGAAAGGATGAGTTTGGAGCGTCACGAACACCGGGGTCCACTGTAATGTGCTTGTGATCTGCCTAATACCAGTTGGTTTATGAGCTACTCTCTGAGACAAGCAGACAGAAAGGAGACAACACACAGGCAGACAGAAAGACAGACACATAGACAGACAGAAAGACAGACACACAGACAGACAGAAAGACAGACACACAGACAGACAGATACAGACAGGTTTGCGTAACAAATAAAGGGAAGATACACACACAACCCGCACATATAAAAAGAGAGGAGCTTACGACGACGTTTCGGTCCGACTTGGACCATTTACAAAGTCACACTAACACACAGGTCAGGTGGAAGGGGTATTTATAGGCAGGCAGACAGGGGAGGGCACAAGAAAGTGGGGTAATAATGGAGGTAGTAGTGGTAGTAGTAGTAGTGGAGTCAGTCATATTCTAGGAAAGGAGCACTGCAATGAAGCTGGCGGCCCGCATGGGTTAGGACAAGAACACAGAGGGGGGAAAATGAAAATAAAATAAAGTAGGACAAATACAAGGCAAAAGAAAAGAAAGAAAAGAAAACCCAGAGGAGAAAGAGGAGAAGGGGGAAGAGATAAAAAGGGAGGGAATCAGGTTAAGTCACAGGTGTTCTGAAGTTTGGAGCATTTAACAATATAATGGGAGAGGAAAGCATCAACAGAGACAAAGCCAGGGCTAAGATTCATACCTGGACTTGGAGTTTACCTGGAGAGAGTTCCAGGGGTCAACGGCCCTGCGGCCCGGTCTGTGACCAGGCCTCATGTTGGATCAGAGCCTGATCAACCAGGCTGTTACTGCTGGCCGCACGCAGTCCAACGTACGAACCACAGCCTGGCTGGTCAGGCACCGACTTTAGGTGCCTGTCCAGTGCCTGCTTGAAGACAGCCAGGGGTCTATTGGTAATCCCCCTTATGTATGCTGGGAGGCAATTGAACAGTCTTGGGCCCCTGACACTTATTGTGTTGTCTCTCAACGTGCTAGTGGCACCCCTGCTTTTCATTGGGGGGATGTTACATCGTCTGCCGAGTCTTTTGCTTTCGTAGGGAGTGACACTCGTGTGCAAGTTTGGTACTAATCCCTCTAGGATTTTCCAAGTGTATATAATAATGTATCTCTCCCGCCTGTATTCCAGGGAGTACAGGTTTAGGAACTTCAAGCGTTCCCAGTAATTGAGGTGGTTTATTGCAGTTATGCGTGCCGTGAAGGTTCTCTGTACATTTTCTAGGTCAACAATTTCACCTGCCTTGAAAGGTGCAGTTAGTGTGCAGCAATATTCCAGCCTACAGGGAAAGTTGTGTATAAGGGAGGATTCAACCAGACGGCGACTGTGAAAGTTAGACGTAGGGTAGACAGTTTTAGCAGAAGACCAATCAATAGGATGACTGTGATCTCTGACATGACAGAAAAGAGCATTATTAGTGTCGGCAAGCCTAACACTATTTTTGTGCTCCCTAAGTCTGTCAGAAAGAGATTGGCCAGTTTCTCCAAAGTACTGAAGAGGACAGGAGGAGCAAGAAATAGAGTAGACACCAGGAAAATCTATAGAGGGAGGGGAGGTATGAACTAGATTAGTGCGAAGAGTGTTAGTCTGGCGAAAGGTACGTTTGATGTCTAAGGAACGGAGAGAGTTGTTGAGATTAGAGAGACCAGAGATATAGGGAAGGCAGAGGACAGGAGAGTTCCCAGGAGTAGAGGGTTTAGGAGAGAAGAAAGTCCGTTTGGCACGAGAGAAAGCAGAGTCTATGAAATGGGAAGGGTAGCCAAGGCGGGAAAATGTTAAATAAAGGGAAGCAGTGTAAGCTCGTCAAATGTCATCACTCTAATTACTGGACTGATAAGAAGAGATAAGACTACCCTCACCCCTCATCAAATGTCACCAGTCATCATTAGTGGAGATCAGATGAGATAAGGCAGCGACACAAATCTTACATAATCCTTCAAGGGAACTTTATTATTATTATTATTATTATCATTATTATTCACTATCATTATTATTATTATTTTATGCACTATCATTATTATTATTATTTGAGTACAATTTCAGTACCTAATATTACTGTCAGAACAAAGATTGGCTATGAAATCACAAGAACTACTATAAATTGTAATTACGTATCAGAACATAAAAATTATATAAAAATAATAAAAAAAAGAGAGAAAAAAAGGTATATCTGCAACAATTCTGCAAGCGGCAGGACTCTTGTTGCTGTCAGGTGAGCATCCAGTGCCAACTTCTCCGCCTCATATCTCGGTAACTACTGACCCTAAATTTTTTTTTATCCTATAACACTTAAAAAAATGTGCTCTTTATTTCTATAAAAAAAAAAATTTTTTTTTCCAAAATATTTGGGACACTGGGCGTGCGAACGTATATATACGTTTGGACCGTTTAACCCTTAAACTGTCCACAAGTAGATATACGTTGACTCGCGTACTGCTCCGAACGTAGATCTACGTTTTTTTTTAAATGCTTTTAACCTTGCCACGATAAGCCTGAGTTGCCTAGACATTATAGAATGGGTCTGTGCATTCAGTGTGCGCAGTATTACAAAATTCGGGGATGCCAAAAAAAATGCGCTCTTCATTTTAAACAAAAAGAACAATTTATTTTTTTCTCAAAATATTCAGTGCGTTACATGCGTCAACGTAGATCTACGTGTGGATAGTTTAAGGGTTAAGGGTTAAAACTAAATTATGCTTACAAGAATACAGTTTTTATTATACTGGGGGTATTTAGTAATTCAATAAAAAATTACATTTAGTGACATCAACTCTTTGAATGTCGATACCTCTGCTCGCAAACTTGCTCATGGTGTTGAAAGAATTTAAAAAAAAAAAAAATTCTTATGAATTGATAGAGAATCTTTTTCCGGAGGTAATGAAACCAAAAGTTCGAAATTTTATGGAAAACTTATGGAATTATGCTCTTGCAAAGTTAGCGGTCTCGGCGATATTTACGCATAAGCAACTTCACCCACTTTGAGCCCTATTTTGGGCCAATTCCTTTGTTCCACTCGACCAAACTCAATAGTTATTTCTCTAGAACTAATTTTATTCTAGTGACTAGATAGTACAAGAAACCGCCCATTTACTTATTTCAACTACACAAAAAAGCGATTAGAAATAACTAATATGGCCAATTTCACACAAAATTCAAGAATATTATACAATTAGGGTGACTGACACATAACCTGAGGCCAGAATAAACAATGCAGACATTCCTGGCACAAAAATAACATTTTCTGTGTTCATGAGTCACGTCTCCAGGACCCTCTTATATTACACTTGATTTTCATTTTGAAATTTTATTCGCACAAAATATAGATGATTTACTGTTATTCAGACTACTGCATGATGGTAATAATTGTATAAATAATATCAGCGCATTCGTGAATGCATATTAGACCCACCAGTTGACGTGTATTGGACGCATGACTGATTCGTTTACTCTTGAACATCATCAAAAATCCAACATCTGCTACTTTGAGCTAAATTTCAAACTAATTTTAGTCAGTTAACCATTTAAAATCACCTTTATTTCTGTAATATATCTTCCATTCTATCAAATGAGACCAAGAAAACGAGAATACAACCATAAATACAATACGAAAATACATCACAAAGTTGCTGTTTTAAACCAAAAACACGGTCACAGTTTTTTTCTCATTATTCACTGCTTGCTGCAGGATATCTTTTAAACTGTGCACACTGACCACACAGACTCATTCTCTCAAATAGAGTGGACCCCCGCCTAACGAGCAAAATTCATTCCAGAAGTCTGCTCAAGTGCCATTACCGAACGAATTTACTTCCTTAAGAAATAATGTCACGTAGGCTAGTCTATTTCAGACCCCCAAAAATACACTTCCACAAGCACTTACAATATTATACTTACATAATTGTACGATTTCCGGGGTGCTTGTTAGGCGGGGGTCCACTGTATAGGCCTACCAGCTTTCTCCTGCAAGATTTGAAGCTGCTAGAATTTTGGTGTTGTATTATAGGACCAACACTGGCTTCAAAGCCATAATTCTACGGGACCAACACCAAAAGGGTTAAGGATGAAGCTAGGTACATGACTTAGAGGAATGGTAAATTTTGGGCTAGATATGAGAGAATGCATCTATGTGGTAAGTGTGCACCATATAAAGTAAATCCTGAAGCACGCAGTGCATATGAGTAAAAAAAGACTGTGTTTTTCAATTAAAACAGTAACTTTGTGGTGTATTTTCATGTGATTTTTACGGTTGTATTCGCAGTTTCTTGGTCTCATTTGATAGAATGGAAGATATATTACAGAAATAGAGATGACTTTGATTGGTTTTAGTTATGAAAATAGCTTCTAATTGAGCTCAAAGTAGCGGAAATGTTTGATTTTTGCTGATTTTCAAGAGTAAACAAATCACATCACGCGACCAATACACGTCAACTGGTGGGTCTAATATACTTTTACAAATGCACTGATAGTGTTTATACAATTATTACAATATTGCATAAGAGTAATTCATCTATTTTTTGGTGTGAATAAAAATTCTTTATGTAAATAAAAAATCAAAATGGAATTCATCTGTAAAGCCTGGAAATGTAACTAATAAACAGAGGAAATGTTATTTTAGTGCCAGGAATGCCTGCATTGTTTATTCTGGACCATGTTTTGAAATTGGAATATTTTGAACTTTGTGTGAAATTGGCAAAATTACCAATTACTGATCACTTTATTGGCTACTTGAAATAGTTGATTGGGCAGTTTCTTGTGCTCAATAGATAAAATAGAAGTAATACTAACAAAATAATAGCTAAGAATTTGGTCAACTGGAATAATGTAATTGGCCTAAAATAAGAGTCAAAGTGGGCAAAATTGCCGATATGTAAATATTGCTGACAGTCAAATTTGTGATAGTGTAATTTCGTCAGTTTTCCATCAAATTTCGTACTTTTTGTTTTATTACCTACAGAAAAAGTTTCTCTACCATTTCATAAGAAAAAATAAAAAAAAATTCTGAAAATCCTTGGACCCTGTGGACAATGCGCAGATCTACTGCTTAGACCCTGAAAGGGTTAAGCATCTTGTCCTGTCTCCAAACAAACTCTCCTGCCTCTCCATACGCCAACAAGAGTCTTCAATAAAGGTAAAACTGATTTAAATGTTCATTTATCCATTAAAATTAGTGCTTTATATTTATTTCTCATTGTTTTCTGTATGTAAAACTATATTTATTCTTTAAAAAATGAATTTTTTGGTGAATATTTTTGGGTGTCTGGAATGGATTAATTGTATTTACATTTATTTTTTATGGGAAATATTGCTTTGACTTTCGAACAATTTGAGTTTCGGCAGAGCTTCTGGAACGGATTACGGCTGAAACTCTAGGTACCACTGTACAGTGGACCCCCGAGTTTCGTAAAAACTTCACTAATTAAGTCTGCTCAAGTGCCATTACCGAACGAATTTACTCCCTTAAGGAAAAATGTCACGTAGGTTAGTCTATTTCAGACCCCCAAAAATACTCTTCCACAAGCACTTACAATATTATACTTACATAATTGTACGATTTCTGGGGTTTACGAAACTCGGGAGTCCACTGTATACAGATTTTTTTGACTACTGTACCCATTGCAACCGAGTTTTTTCTGGATGATATAAGTTAAAATAACCTTATACAGTGGTACCTCGAGTTACGAGCTTAATTCGTTCCAGACGGCTATTCAAGTGCCGATACCGAAGGAATTTTTTCTCATAAGATATAATGAAAATTAGATTAATCCATTTCAGACCCCCAAAAATACACTTACAAAAGCACCTACAAAAATACACTTACATAATTGTTCGAGTTGGGAGCTGCTTGAAAGTAGAGGTACCACTGTATGTATTCCTAAAATAAACATTAAGTTTGTTCTTACCATTGGACTTTTCTGAAGTGGATGATGGGCTATACCGAGGGTTAAGAACTGTTGGCAGCACAAAGTTCACTCCACCATCAGTCTGCACTTTCAAATCCATCACACAGCTGATGTTGAGCTCAGCTTCTGATTCTGAAATACAGTATACGTACACAATTTATCTTTCATAAGACATTCTACATATTGTTTGGGAAAAATCTAAAAATGTTCTTTTGAAACAAAGTTAAATAATACATCAATCAAAAGACAGGACGAGGATAAGTTCTTGGGTATACACCTTGATAGCAAACTAAATTTCAACTCAAAAATCCTGAACACTTTTTTGACAGTTTCCAAAACAGGGGACATTCTTAAACATATGCTATTATGTACCACAAACACCTGAACTCACTCTGTATTACTCTCTAATCTATCCCTACTTCACTTATGGTATTTGTGCTTGGGGATCAACAACAATTCACCTATGTTGAAAATATTTTTTTTTATTAACACATCGGCCGATTCCCACCAAGGCAGGGTGGCCCGAAAAAGAAAAACTTTCATCATCATTCATTCCATCACTGTCTTGCCAGAGGGGTGCTTTACACTACAGTTATAAAACTGCAACATTAACACCCCTCCTACAGAGTGCAGACACTGTACTTCCCATCTCCAGAACTCAAGTCCGGCCTGCCGGTTTCCCTGAATCCCTTCATAAATGTTACCTTGCTCACACTCCAACAGCACGTCAAGTATTAAAAACCATTTGTCTCCATTCACTCCTATCAAATACGCTCACACATGCTTGCTGGAAGTCCAAGCCCCTCGCACACAAAACTTCCTTTACCCCCTCCCTCCAACCTTTCCTAGGCCGACCCCTACCCCGCCTTCCCTCCACTACAGATTTATACACTCTCGAAGTTATTCTGTCTCGTTCCATTCTCTCTACATGTCCGAACCACCTCAACAACCCCTCCTCAGCTCTCTGGATAATAGTTTTGGTAATCCCGCACCTCCTCATAATTTCCAAACTCCGAATTCTCTCTGCATTATATTCACACCACACATTGACCTCAGACATGACATCTCCACTGCCTCCAGCCTTCTCCTCGTTGCAACATTCATCACCCATGCTTCACACCCATATAAGAGTGTTGGTATAACTATACTCTCATACATTCCCTTCTTTACTTCCATGGACAAAGTTCTTTGTCTCCACAGACTCCAGTGCTCCACTCACCCTTTTTCCCTCATCAATTCCATGATTCACCTCATCCTTCATAGACCCATCTGCTGACATGTCCACTCCCAAATATCTGAATACATTCACCTCCTCCATACTCTCTCCCTCCAATCTGATATCCAATCTTTCGTCACCTAATCTTTTTGTTATCCTCATCACCTTACTCTTTCCTATATTCACTTTCAATTTTCTTCTTTTACACACCCTACCAAATTCATCCACCAACCTCTGCAACTTCTCTTCAGAATCTCCCAAAAGCACAGTGTCATCAGCAAAAAGCAACTGTGACAACTCCCACTTTGTATTTGATTCTTTATCTTTTAACCCCACACCTCTTGCCAAGACCCTCGCATTCACTTCTCTTACAACCCCATCTATAAATATATTGAACAACCACGGTGATATCACACATCCTTGTCTAAGGCCCACTTTTACTGGGAAATAGTCCCCCTCCCTCCTACACACTCTAACCAGAGCCTCACTATCCTCATAAAAACTCTTCAATGCTTTCAGTAACCTACCTCCTATTCCATACACCTGCAACATCTGCCACATTGCCCCCCTATCCACCCTATCATACACCTTTTCCAAATCCATAAATGCCACAAAAACCTCTTTACCCTTATCCATATACTGTTCACCTATATGTTTCACTGTAAACACTTGGTCTACACACCCCCTACCTTGCCTAAAGCCCCCTTGTTCATCTGCTATCCTGCTTTCTGTCTTACTCTTAATTCTTTCAATAATAACTACCATACACTTTACCAGGTACACTCAACAGACTTATTCCCCTATAATTTTTGCACTCTCTTTTGTCCCCTTTGCCTTTATACAAAGGAACAATACATGCTCTCTGCCAATCCCTAGGTACCTTACCCTCTTCCATACATTTATTAAATAATAGCACCAACTACTCCAAAACTATATCCCCATCTGCTTTTAACATTTCGATCTTTATTCCATCAATCCCAGCTGCCTTACCCCCTTTCATTCTACCCACTGCCTCACGAATTTCCCCCACACTCACAACTGGCTCTTCCACACTCCTACAAGATGTCATTCCTCCTTGCCCTATACACGAAATCACAGCTTCCCTGTCTTCATCAACATTTAACAACTCCTCAAAATATTCCCTCCATCTTCCCGATACCTCTAACTCTCCATTTAATAACTATCCTCTCCTATTTTTAACTGTCAAATCCATTTGTTCCCTAGGCTTCCTCAACTTATTAATCTCACTCCAAAACTATTTTCTTATTTTCAACAAAATTTGTTGATAAGATCTCACCCACTCTCTCATTTGCTCTCTTTTTACATTGCTTCACCACTCTCTTAACCTCTCTTTTTCTCTCCATATACTCTTCCCTCCTTGCATCACTTCTACTTTGTAAAAACCTCTCATATGCTAACTTTTCTCCTTACTACTCTCTTTACATCATCATTCCACCAATCGCTCTTCTTCCCTCCCGCACCCACTCGCCTGTAACCACAAACTTCTGCTGAACACTCTAACATTACATTTTTAAATCTACCCCATACATCTTCGACCCCATTACCTACACTCTCACTAGCCCATCTATCCTCCAATAGTTGTTTATATCTTACCCTAACTGCCTCCTCTTTTAGTTTATAAACATTCACCTCTCTCTTACTTACTGCTTCTATTTTCCTTGTATCCCATCTACCTTTTACTCCCACTGTAGCTATAACTAAAAAGTGATCTGATATATCTGTGGCCCCTCTATAAACATGTACATCCTGAAGTCTACTCAACAGTCTTTAATCTACCAATACGTAGTCCAACAAACTACCGTCATTTCGCCCTACATCATATCTTGTATACTTATTTATCCTCTTTTTCTTAAAATATGTATTACCTATAACTAAACCCCTTTCTATACAAAGTTCAATCAAAGGGCTCCCATTATCATTTACACCTGGCACCCCAAACGTACCTACCACACCCTCTCTACATGTTTCTCCTACTTTAGCATTTAGGTCCCCTACCACAATTACTCTCTCACTTGGTTCAAAAGTTCCTATACATTCGCTTAACATCTCCCAAAATCTCTCTCTCTCCTCTACACTCCACTCCTCTCCAGGTGCATACACGCTTATTATGACCCACTTTTCGCATCCGACCCTTATTTTAATCCACATAATCCTTGAATTTACACATTTATATTCCCTCTTCTCCTTCCATAACTGATCCTTCAACATTATTGCTACCCCTTCCCTTCCGATGGTAATAATAATAATAAATAATAACAATTGCTCTGGGGCACTTTAAACGAAATACATACATGACAATTAAAGCACCCCAGTGATTATTATTATTATTAATACTACCATCGACATACCTTGTTCACTGAATTTAATCATTTCTAACAACTACCTTCAGATGCTATCATAAACGAGAGAGAACAAGAGAGATGCCAAGAATGCAAACAAACAGATATTAATTTCTGTATGCTTATGGCTGGTTCATACATGTTCATTTTGCATATGTTTGTGAAGCTTTTACCACAATACAAACTTTCAAGAACACACCAGTTAACTCCTTTACAGTGAACTTTTGTACTTTCATTCTTTCCTCTTATTCTTCTTCCTCTTTCTACAATAAATACTACTCACCTCTCACCCTACATTAAGACTAGAAATATTTTAAGGTAAGAAATGAGTGTACTGTATGTGTATTTTACTTTTTTGCTGTTTTTAATGCCTAGTTCAATTTTTTATACAGCCTCTCCTCACTTAGCGACGTACTCGTTTACCGATGCCTCAGACTTACAATGTACTCTCTGACCAGTATTCATACCTAAATAATGTATATTAGCGATGATTTCCTCTATTCCGTTTATTTCAATATACAGTACACTACTGCATAAACATTTCAAAATATACCAGAAATGTTCTAAATGGTGCAAAGGTGACATTGAAACAATATCAAAGATAGTTGACACAAGCTCAGTACCATTATATAGTATGCTACTCACTTAGTGACGAATTCATTTAATGACGTGGTCTTAGGAACGGAACTTGTCGTTAAGTGAGGAGAGGCTGTATACTAAATATGTTATAAACAGTGCAAAGGTAACATTAAAAAAATATCTAAAGATGACTGACACAAACCCACTAATAGTACAGTATGCTTGAAAAGTTAAGTCTGCCCGAAATGCCTTGGCATGATAGTGGCTTTCTTTGTACCAATCAAATTATGAAATGTAAACATACATTGTAACCTTAGCAAAGAAATGAAATTTTGATTTTGATTTGAATTTGCTTACTGACCGACTCGTAGAGATGGGACTCGGTCATTAAGTGAGGAGTGCCTGTACAGTTATTATTTAAAGTTAACTGACCTGCAGGGAGGTTGCCAAGGTCCAAATGCAACACATCTGATGCATTTTCATCCTGTCTAGCTAAGATTGCTGTTTTTCCAGCACTCACAGCCTCTTTGTACACATTTTCTGCCTGTCAAATACAGTGAAGAAAAAGAAAATATTTTTTTTTTATAAAGAGTTTCTGGGTAAACACAATGAAAAACTTAAAATCTGCCAGTAAGAGGGAGACCAAACTAAGAACCTAATAAATAACAGTACTAGTAGGTTGGTAGACAGCAACCACCCAGGGAGGTACTACCGTCCTGCCAGGTGACTGTGAAACAGAAACCTGAAACTGTTTTACATGATGGTAGGATTGCTGGTGTCTTTTTTCTGTCTCATAAACACGCTGGATAACAGGTATATCTAGCTACTTCTACTTACACTTTAGGTCACACTACACTGGCATACACATGCATATATATACATACACACATCTAGGTTTTTCTTCTTTTTCTTAATAGCTCTTGTTCCTTTTATTTTCTCTATTGTCCATGGGGAAGTGGAAAAGAATCTTTCCTCCGTAAGCCATGCGTGTCGTATGAGGCGACTAAGATGCCGGGAGCAATGGGCTAGTAACCCCTTCTCCTGTACAAATCTACTAAAAACGAGAAGAAGAAAAACTTTATAAAATTGGGTTGTCTGAATGTGCGTGGATGTAGTGCGGATGATAAGAAAGAGATGATTGCCGATGTTATGAATGAAAAGAAGTTGGATGTCCTGGCCCTAAGCGAAACAAAGCTGAAGGGGTAGGCGAGTTTCAGTGGGGAGAAATAAATGGGATTAAGTCGGGAGTATCTGAGAGAGTTAGAGCTAAGGAAGGGTAGCAATAATGTTGAAGGATCAGTTATGGAAGGAAAAGAGGGAATATAAATGTGTAAATTCAAGGATTATGTGGATTAAAATAAGGGTCGGATGCGAAAAGTGGGTCATAATAAGCGTGTATGCACCTGGAGAAGAGAGGAGTGTAGAGGAGAGAGAGATTTTGGGAGATGTTAAGCGAATGTATAGGAACTTTTGAACCAAATGAGAGAGTAATTGTGGTAGGGGACCTAAATGCTAAAGTGGGAGAAACATGCAGAGAGGGTGTAGTAGGTAAGTTTGGGGTGCCAGGTGTAAATGATAATGGGAGCCCTTTGATTGAACTTTGTATAGAAAGGGGTTTAGTTATAGGTAATACATATTTTAAGAAAAAGAGGATAAATAAGTATACAAGATATGATGTAGGGCGTAATGACAGTAGTTTGTTGGACTATGTATTGATAGATAAAAGACTGTTGAGTAGACTTCAGGATGTACATGTTTATAGAGGGGCTACAGATATATCAGATCACTTTTTAGTTATAGCTACAGTGGGAGTAAAAGGTAGATGGGATACAAGGAAAATAGAATCAGTAAGTAAAAGAGAGGTGAAGGTTTATAAACTAAAAGAGGAGGCAGTTAGGTAAGATATAAACAACTATTGAGGATAGATGGGCTAGTGAGAGTGTAGGCAATGGGGTCGAAAATGTATGGGGTAGATTTAAAAATGTAGTGTTAGAGTGTTCAGCAGAAGTTTGTGGTTACAGGCGAGTGGGTGCGGGAGGGAAGAGGAGCGATTGGTGGAATGATGATGTAAAGAGAGTAGTAAGGAAAAAAGTTAGCATATGAGAGGTTTTACAAAGTAGAAGTGATGCAAGGAGGGAAGAGTATATGGAGAGAAAAAGAGAGGTTAAAAGAGTGGTGAAGCAATGTAAAAAGAGAGCAGATGAGAGAGTGGGTGAGATGTTATCAGCAAATTTTGTTGAAAATAAGAAAAAGTTTTGGAATGAGATTAATAAGTTGAGGAAGCCTAGAGAACAAATGGATTTGACAGTTAAAAATAGGAGAGGAGAGTTATTAAATGGAGAGTTAGAGGTATCGGGAAGATGGAGAGAATATTTTGAGGATTTGTTAAATGTTGATGAAGACAGGGAAGCTGTGATTTCGTGTGTAGGGCAAGGAGGAATAACATCTTGTAGGAGTGTGGAAGAGCCAGTTGTGGGTGTAGGGAAGTTCGTGAGGCAGTGGGTAGAATGAAAGGGGGTAAGGCAGCTGGGATTGATGGGATAAAGATAGAAATGTTAAAAGCAGGTGGGGATATAATTTTGGAGTGGTTGGTGCTATTATTTAATAAATGTATGGAAGAGGGTAAGGTACCTAGGGATTGGCAGAGAGCGTGTATTGTTCCTTTGTATAAAGGCAAAGGGACAAAAGAGAGTGAAAAAATTATAGGGGAATAAGTCTGTTGAGTGTACCTGGTAAAGTGTATGGTAGAGTTATTATTGAAAGAATTAAGAGTAAAACAGAAAGCAGGATAGCAGATGAACAAGGGGCTTTAGGAAAGGTAGGGGTGTGTAGACCAAGTGTTTACAGTGAAACATATAGGTGAACAGTATTTGGATAAGGGTAAAGATGTTTTTGTGGCATTTATGGATTTGGAAAAGGCGTATGATAGGGTGGATAGGGGGGCAATGTGGCAGATGTTGCAGGTGTATGGAATAGGAGGAAGGTTACTGAAGGCAGTGAAGAGTTTTTATGAGGATAGTGAGGCTCAGGTTAGAGTGTGTAGGAGGGAAGGGACTATTTCCAGTAAAAGTGGGCCTTAGACAAGGATGTGTGATGTCACCGTGGTTGTTCAATATATTTATAGATGGGGTTGTAAGAGAAGTGAATGCGAGGGTCTTGGCAAGAGGTGTTGGGCTAAAAGATAAAGAAGCAAATACAAAGGGAGTTGTCACAGTTGCTTTTTGCTGATGACACTGTGCTTTTGGGAGATTCTGAAGAGAAGCTGCAGAGGTTGGTGGATGAATTTGGTAGGGTGTGTAAAAGAAGAAAATTGAAAGTGAATATAGGAAAGAGTAAGGTGATGAGGATAACAAAAAGAATAGGTGACGAAAGATTGGATATCAGATTGGAGGGAGAGAGTATGGAGGAGGTGAATGTATTCAGATATTTGGGAGTGGACATGTCGGCGGATGGGTCTATGAAGGATGAGGTGAATCATAGAATTGATGAGGGGAAAAGGGTGAGTGGAGCACTTCGGAGTCTGTGGAGACAAAGAACCTTGTCCATGGAAGTAAAGAGGGGAATGTATGAAAGTATAGTTATACCAACGCTCTTATATGGGTGTGAAGCATGGGTGATGAATGTTGCAACGAGGAGAAGGCTGGAGGCAGTGGAGATGTCATGTCTGAGGTCAATGTGTGGTGTGAATATAATGCAGAGAATTCGGAGTTTGGAAATTAGGAGGAGGTGCGGATTACCAAAACGATTGTCCAGAGAGCTGAGGAGGGGTTGTTGAGGTGGTTTGGACATGTAGAGAGAATGGAACGAGACAGAGTGACTTCGAGAGTGTATGGATCTGTAGTGGAGGGAAGGCGGGTAGGGGTCGGCCTAGGAAAGGTTGGAGGGAGGGGGTAAAGGAAGTTTTGTGTGCGAGGGGCTTGGATTTCCAGCAAGCATGTGTGAGCGTATTTGATAGGAGTGAATGGAGGCATATGGTTTTTAATACTTGACGTGCTGTTGGAGTGTGAGCAAAGTAACATTTATGAAGGGATTCAGGGAAACCGGCAGGCCGGACTTGAGTTCTGGAGATGGGAAGTACAGTGCCGGCACTCTGAAGGAGGGGTGTAAATGTTGCAGTTTTATAACTGTAGTGTAAAGCACCCTTCTGGCAAGACAGTGATAGAGTGAATGATGATGAAAGTTTTTCTTTTTCGGGCCACCCTGCCTTGGTGGGAATCGGCCGATGTGTTAATAAAAAAAAAAAATAAAAAAATACTAGTTCCTGTATAATGATTTAATGCTAATTTAAGTTTGAAAAGCTAATTAATAGCCTATTAAATAAGAGGAAAGTGTAGGTAATATACATTGATAGGAAGTAGGTTAGAAGACAGCAAGTGCCCAAGGAGGTACTGTACTACCGTCCTGCCAAGTGAGTGTAAAACGGAAGCCTGTAAATTAATTGTTTTACATGATGGTAGGATTGCTGGTGTTCTTTTTTCTGTCTCATAAACATGAACGATTTCAGATACGTCTTGCTACTCCTACTTACATTTAGGTCACACTACACATGAATGTACATGTTTATATATACAAACTCATCCGAGTTTTCTTTGATTTTATCTTAACGGGGCTTGGGAAGGTGTTGGAGAGAGGGGTGGGATTAAATTATGGGGAATCAAATAAAAATGGAAAGTTGACACAGTTACTTTTTGATGATGATATGTACTGTGCTTATGGGAGATTCTAAAGAAAAGTTAGAAAGGTTAGTGGATGAGTTTGGGAGGGTGTGTAAAGGTAGAAAGTTGAAAGTGATCACTGATCAGAGTAAGGTGATGAGGGCATCAAACGATTTAGATTAAGAAAAATTGGATATCACATTCGAGGGAGTATGGAAGACGTGAATGTTTTCAGACATTTGGGAGATGACTTGTCAGCGGATGGGTTTATGAAGGATGAGGTTAACCATAGAATTGATGAAGGAAAAAAAGTGAATGGTGCGTTGAGGCATCTGTGGAAACAAAAAAACGTTATCCATGGAGGCAAAAAAGGGAATGTACGAAAGTATAGTGGTACCAACACTCTTGTATGGGTGTGAAGCTTGGGTTGTAAATGTTGCAGCAAGCAGGTGGCTGGAGGCAGTGGAGATGTCCTGTCTAAGGGCAATGTGTGGTGTAAATATTATGCAGAGAATTCGGAGTGTGGAAATTAGGAAGAGGTGTGGAGTTACTAAAAGTATTAATTAGTCAGTGGTCTGAAGAGGGGTTGTTGATGTGGTTTGGTCATTTAGAGAGAATGGATCAAAGTAGAATGGCTTGGAGAGCGTATAAATCTGTAGGGGAAGGTAGCGAGGTAGGAATCGTCCTTGAAAAGGTTGAAGGGAGGGGGTAAAGGATGTTTTGTGGGTGAGGGGCTTGGACTTCCAGCAAGTGTGCGTGAGCGTGTTAGTTAGGAGTGAATGGAGACGAATGATTTTGGGACGTGACGAGCTGTTGGAGTGAGCAGGGTAATATTTTGTGAAGGGATTCAAAGAAACCGGTTAGCCGGACTTGAACCCTAGAAATGGGAAGTACAATGCCTGCACTTTAACCCTTTCAGGGTCGAGACCCCCGATTCTTAACTCGTTTTCAGGGTCGAAATATTTTCGGGGGGAAAAAAGAAAAAAAACATTTCTTATGAAATGATAGAGAATCTTTTTCCGATCATAATGACACGAAAAGTATGAAATTTGGTGAAAAACTAACGGAATTATGCTCTCGCAAAGTTAGCAGTATCAACGATGTTTACGCATCAGCTTTTTCACCCATTTTGAGCACTATTTTCAGCCAATTCCAATGTATCAGTCTACTAAAATTATAGAGCTATTTCGCTAGAATTCCATTTGTTCTATCGATTGAGTATAAGAAACCGCCAATTTACCGATTTCAACTACCCAATAAAGTGGTCAGAAATTGGCAATTTGTCCAATTTCACACAAATTTCAAAAGATGCCAATTTCAATTTAGGGTCCAGAATAAACGAGACAGACATTCCTGTTCATTAGTCTCGTCTCCAGGCATCTCTTACATTACTTCTGCTTTCCATTTTGAATTTTTATTCTCACAAAAAATAGAAGATTTTCTGTTATGTATACTACTGCATCATTGTAAAAATGGTATAAATAATATCAGCGCACTTGTGCAAGAATATTAGACTCACCACTTGATGTGTATTGGACGCGTGGTGTAATTTGTTTACTTTTGAACATCGGCAAAAATCGAACATTTTCACTACTTTGCACTCAATTTCAAGGTACTTGTCATCATGAAATCAATCAAAATTATCTATTTCTGTAATATATCATCCATTCTATCAAATGAGACCAAGAAATCGAGAATACAACCATAAATACCATACGAAAATAGACTGCAAAGTCGCTGTTTTAAATAAAAAACACGGTCAGAGTTTTTTTTTTCCTCATTATGCACTGTGTGCTGCAGGATTTTTTTTATACAGCGCACACTGACCGCAAAGACCCATTCTCTCACATCTAGGCCTACCAGCCTTTTCCTGCTTGATTTGAGGGCGCTACAATTTATACGTACTAGTATGTCAAACACCCTGGTGCGTAAGACGTACTAGTACGTCAAAAACCCTGAAAGGGTTAAAGGAAGGTTTTGGGATATTGGCAGTTTGGAGGGACTTCTAAACTGTTGTATCTGAGCGCCTCTGCAAAGAGTCACTATGTATGAGTGATGTGAAAGTGTTGAATGATAATGAAAGTATTTTATTTCTTTTTGGGGATTTTCTTTCTTTTTGGGTCACCCTGCCTTGATGGGAGACGGCCGACGTGTTAAAAAAAAAGTTCTTGTTATTACTTTTCCTCCATAAGCCATGCGTGTTGTAAAAGTCACTAAAATGCCAGGAACAATGTGCTAGTAACCAAGTAAGTGTTCACACTGAAGCACACAAGTGAACAATATTTAGATAAAGGTAGAAGTTTTCATTTCTTTTATAGGTTTATAAAAGGCATACAATAGGGTGGATAGGGGAGCAATGTGTCAGATGTTGCAAGTGTATGGAATAGGTAGTAAATTACTAAATGCTGTAAAGAGTTTTTATGAGGATAGTGAGGCTCAGGTTAGGGTGTGTAGGAGAGGAGATTACTTCCCAGTAAAAGTAGGTTTTAGACAGGCATGTGTAATTTCACCATGGTTGTTTAACATATTTATGGATGGGGTTGTAAAAGAAGAAAATGCTAGGGTATTGGGGAGGTGGGTAGGATTAAATTATGAAGAAATACAAAATGGGAGTTGACACAGTTACTTTTTGCTAATGACACTGTGCTTTTGTGAGATTCTGAAGAGATGTTGCAAAGGTTAGTGGATGAGTTTGGAAGGGTGTGTAAAGGAAGAAAGTGAAAGTTAACATAGATAAGAGTAAAGTGATGAGGGTATCAAACGAGTTAGGTAAGGAAAAATTGGATTCAGATTGGAGGGAGTGAGTATGGAAGAGGTGAATGTATTCAGATGTTTGGAAATAGACTTCTCAATGCATGGGTTTATGAAAGATGAGGTAAACCATAGAACTGATAAAGGAAAAAAGGTGGGTGGTGCACTGAGGTATCTGTGGAGACAACGTTATCCATGGAGGCAAAGAAGGGAATGTATGAGAGTAGTATAGTGATACCAACACTCTTATATGGGTGTGAAGCATGGGTGGTCATGTTGCAGTGAGAAGAAGGGTGGAGGCAGTGGAGATGTTATGTCTAAGGGCAATGTGTGGTGTAAATATGGAAAATGGGAAGTACAATGCCTGCACTTTAAAGGAGGAGTTTGGGATGTTGGCAGTTT
>WNWK01016975.1:0-43506 GCA_009830355.1 Cherax destructor
TGGATTAATGAATGTAGTGAAGATTGGATTAATGAATGTAGTGAAGATTGAATTAATGAATGTAGTGAATATTTGATTAATGAATGTAGTGAAGATTGAATTAATGAATGTAGTGAAGACTGGATTAATGAATGTAGTGAAGATTTGATTAATGAATGTAGTGAAGATTGGATTAATGAATGTAGTGAAGATTGAATTAATGAATGTAGTGAAGATTGAATTAATGAATGTAGTGAAGATTGAATTAATGAATGTAGTGAAGATTGAATTAATGAATGTAGTGAATATTTGATTAATGAATGTAGTGAAGATTGAATTAATGAATGTAGTGAAGACTGGATTAATGAATGTAGTGAAGATTGAATTAATGAATGTAGTGAAGAATGTAGACAAAGCTCATGGATCAGGGAGAATGTGAACCTAATAGCGACCAGCGAAAAGGCGGGGACTCAAATAGGTGAGTATAAATAGTGGGTACACACACAAACACACACACACAAACACACACACACAAACACACACACACACACACACACACACACACACAAACGCTGATGGAATAACGAATAAGTGGGAGGAGTAGCACGAAAGACTCAAAAAGGCATCATCGGACATCATAGCTCTCACAGAAACCAAGCTCACAGGAATATGATAACAGATGCCATCTTTCCAATAGGATATCAGATCTTGAAGAGATACAGAGGGGGTGGAGGAGTGGCACTGCTCATCAAAAACCATTGGGATTTTAGGGAGCTGGAGAAAGGAGACAGAGGAGAAGCAAGAGACTACATAATAGGAACACTTAAGTCTGGAGGTCCTAAGGTGGTAATTGCATTGATGTATAACCCACCACAGAACAGCAGGAGGCCAAAGCAAGAATATGATGAGAGTAACAGAGCGATGGTTGACACACTGGCTGAAGTGGCTCATTTTACTGATATGTATCGTATGCAAAGTCATGGAGAAGATTACCAGGAGAAGAGTGGTGGAGCACCTAGAAATGAATGAGCTTATCAACGACAACCAGCATGGTTTCAGGAACGGAAAATCCTCTGTTACTAACCTACTGGAGTTCTATGACAGGGTGACAGCAGTAAGACAAGAGAGAGAGAGGGGAGGAGGTGGGTAGACTGCATTTACTTGGACTGTAAAAAGGCTTTTGACACAGTTCCATACAAGAGATTAGTGCAAAAGCTAAAGGACCAGGCAGGTATAACAGAGAAGGCACTGCAATGGATCAGGGAATACCTGTTGGGAAGACATCAGCGAGTTATGGTACGTGACGTGGTGTCGGAGAGGGCGCCTGTAAAGAGAGGGGTTCCACAGGGGTCAGTCCTAGGACCGGTGCTGTTTCCGCTATATGTGAACGGCATAACGGAAGGAATAGACTCAGAAGTGTCCCTGTTTGCAGATGATGTGAAGTTAATGCGAAGAATTCAGTCGGATGAGGACCAGGCAGAACTACAAAGTTATCTGAACAGGCTGCAGGCCTGGTCTGGAAACTGGCTCTTGGAGTTCAACCCCACTAAGTGCAAAGTGATGAAGATTGGGAAAGGGCAAAGAAGACCGCAGACGGAGTACAGTCTAGGGGGTCAGAGACTACAAACCTCACTCAAGGAAAAAGATCTTGGGGAAAGTATACCACCAGGCACATCTCCTGATTGAGACGCACATCAATCAAATAACTGCTGCAGCATACAGGCGCCTAGCAAACCTAAGAACAGCATTTCGACATCTTAATAAGGAATCGTTCAGGACCCTGTACACTGTGTACGTTAGGCCTATACTGGAGTACGCAGAACCAGTTTGGAACCCACACCTAGCCAAGCACGTAAAGAAACTAGAGAAAGTGTAAAGGTTTACAACAAGCCTAGTCCCGGAGCTGGAGAACAGGAGAGATGGAGAGATATGATAACGACATATAAAATACTGAGAGGAATCGACAAGGTGGACAGAGACAGAATGTTCCAGAGATGGGACACAGCAACAAGGGGACACAGTTGGAAGATGAAGATGAATCACAGGGATGTTAGGAAGTATTTCTTCAGTTGTCAGGAAGTATAATAGTCTGGAAAGTGATGTAGTGGAGGCAGGATCTATACATAGCCTTAAGAAGGGGTTTGATAAAGATCATAGAGGAGGAAGAGTGACCTAGTAGCGACTAGTGAAGAGGCAGGAGCTGTGAATCGACCCCTGCAACCACAACTAGGTGAATACACACACAATTTCCTGCACCAGCTTCAGTGGGACAGAACCGGCAGGGAAATTAATATATGAGATGATGGAATATGTGACAACAATATGCAAGGAAGCAGAGGAGAAATTTGTACCCAAAGGCAACAGAAATAATGAGAAGGCCAGGACGAGCTCTTGGTTCACCCAGATGTGTAGAGAGGCTAAAACCAAGTGTGCTAGAGAATGGAAGAAGAATAGAAGGCAAAGACCAAAAGACTTACTTATCCAGAAATGAAAATGCACAAGTAAGGAAAGAGGCCCAACAATACGAAAATGTCAGCAGCGAAAGGCAAGTCCGACATAAAGCTGTTGTACAGCCACATCAGGAGGAAAACAACAGTCAAGGACCAGGTGATCAGGCTGAGGAAGGAAGGAGGGAAGTTCACAACAAAAGACCTAGAAGTATGTGATGAGCACAACATGAGATTTAATGAAGTATTCACATTGGAGACAGAATGACTCTAGAAAGACTGAGAGGCGGGGCACACCATCAAGTTATGGACACGATACATACAACCGAAGAGTAGATGAAGAGGATGCTAAGCGAAATAGATATCTCAAAGGCGATGGGGCCGGATAACATCTCTTCGTGGGTCCTGAGAGAGGGAGCAGAGGAGCTATGTGTACCACAAACAACAATCTTCAACACATCTATCGAAACAGGGCGACTACCTGAGCTATGGAAGACAGCAAGTGTAGTCCCAATTTCTAAAAAAGGATAGCGACACACAGAATTAAACTACAGACCAGTGTCACTGTGATGTATAGTATGCAAAGTCATGGAGAAGATTATTAGAAGAATAGTGGAACACCTAGTAAGGAATGAGCATATCAATGACAACCAGCACGGATTCAGGGACGTGAAATCCCGTGTCACAAACCTACTGGAGTTCTATGAGAAGGTGACAGAGAGAGAGAGAGAGAGAGAGAGAGAGAGAGGGGTGGGTAGATTGCGCTTTCTTGGACTGTAAGAAGGCGTTTGACACAGTTTCACACAAGAGATTAGAGGAAAACCTGGAGGACCAGGTAATGTTAACAGGAAAGGCACTACAATGAACTAGGAAATACCTGTCAGGAAGACAACAGCGAGGTGTCAGTGTGGGCGCCTGTAACGAGAGGGGTTCCACAGGGGTCAGTCCTAGGACCGGTGCTGTTTCTGGTATTTGAGAACGAAATGACGGCAGGAATAGACTCAGAAGTGTCCCTGTTGGCAGATGATGTGAAGTTGATGAGAAGAATTCAATCAGATGAGGACCAGGTAGAACTACAAAATGATCTGGACAGGCTGCAGGCCTGGTCCAGCAACTGGCTCCTGGAGTTCAACCCCACCAAGTGCAAAGTCATAAAGATTAGGGAAGGGCAAAGAAGACCGCAGACGGAGTACAGTCTAGGGGGCTAGAGACTACAAACCTCACTAAAGGAAAAGGATCTTAGGGTGAGCATAACACCAGGCACATCTCCTGAGGCGCACATGAACCAAATAAGGAATCGTTCATGACCCTGTACACTGTGTACGTTATGCCCATATTGGAGTATGCAGCACCAGTTTGGAACCCACACCTAGCCAAGCACGTAAAGCAACTAGAGAAAGTGCAAAGATTTGCAACAATACTAGTCCTTGAGCTAAGGGGTATAAGGCTGAGGAGAGAAGATGGGGAACTCACAAGTAATGATCAAGAGGTATGTGAGGAGCTCAACTTGAGGTTTAAGGAAGTATTCACAATGGAGGAAGGAAGGCAGCTGGGTAGACAGGACATGGTTCGTCACCAACAAGGGATGTACCAAGTGCTAGAGGGCATACACACAACTGAGGAGGAAGTGAAGCAGTTACTCAGTGACCTCGATACCTCAAAGGCGATGGGTCCGGACAATATCTCCCCGTGGGTTCTTCGGGAAGGAGCTGAGGTACTGAGTGTGCCACTTACCATAATATTCAACACATCCCTTGAAACTGGGCAGCTACCTGAGGTATGGAAGAAGGCCAACGTAGTCCCCATTTTTAAAAAGGAGACAGAAAAGAGGCACTAAACTATAGACCGGTGTCACTTACATGTATAGTGTGCAAAGTCCTGGAGAAAATCATCAGGAAAAGAATGGTGGAACACCTTGAGCGGAACAGGATAATAAACACCAGACAGCACGGATTCCGGGAAGGCAAATCCTGTGTAAAAAACCTCCTAGAGTTCTATGATAAAGTAACAGAGGTAAGGCAGGAGAGAGAAGGGTGGGTTGATTGCATTTTCCTGGACTGCAGGAAGGCCTTCGACACAGTTCCTCACATGAGATTAGTAAAGAAGCTGGAAGAACAAGCAGGTATAACAGGAAGGGCACTGGAATGGATCAGGGAATACCTCAAAGGGAGGCAACAACGGGTCATGGTGCGTGGTGAGGTATCACAGTGGGCGCCTGTGACGAGCGGTGTACCGCAAGGGTCAGTCCTAGGACCAGTGTTATTCCTGGTATATGTAAATGACATGACGGACGGATAGACTCAGAAGTGTCTCTATTCGCGGATGATGTGAAAATAATGAGGAGAATCACATCGGAAGAGGACCAGGCAGGGCTGCAAACAGACCTGGACAAGCTCGACATCTGGTCTAGCAGATGGCTTCTCGAATTCAATCCCTCCAAATGCAAAGTCATGAGGATCGGAGAATGGCAAAGAAGACCGCTGACAGTACAAGCTGGGCGGACAAAGGCTACAAACCTCGGCAAAGGAGAAAGACCTTGGAGTGAGTATAACGCCAAGCACGTCTCCGGAGGCACACATCAACCAGATAACTGCGGCAGCATATGGGCGTCTGGCAAACCTTAGATTAGCGTTCCGTTACCTTAACAAGGAATCGTTCAAGACACTGTATACCGTGTACGTCAGGCCCATACTAGAATATGCAGCACCAGTCTGGAACCCACACCTGGTCAAGCACGTAAGGAAACTGGAGAAAGTGCAAAGGTTTGCGACAAGGTTAGTTCCACAACTCAGGGGTCTGTCTTATGAAGAAAGATTGAGGAAATAGGACTAACAACACTGGAGGAAAGAAGGGTCAGAGGAGACATGATAACGACATACAAAATACTGCGGGAATTGACAAGGTAGATAGTGACAGGTTGTTTCAGAGAGGGAACACAGAAACAAGGGGACACAACTGGAAGCTGAAGACTCAGATGAGTCAAAGGGATGTCAGGAAACATTTCTTCAGCCACAGAGTAGTCAGGAAGTGGAATGGACTAGAGAAAGATATAGTGGAGGCAGGAACCATACATAGTTTTAAGACAAGGTATGATAAAGCTCATGGAGCAGGGAGAGCAGAGACCCAGTAGCAGACAGCGAAGAGGCGGGGCCAGGAGCTGAGTCTCGACCCCTGCAACCACAATTAGGTGAGTACAATTAGGTGAGTACACACACACACACACACTCACAAACACACACACACACACACACACACACTCACAAACACACACACACACACAACACACACACACACACACACACACACACACACACACACACACACACACACACACACACACACACTCACAAACACACAGTATTGTTCCACGACCCCTTCTAATCCTGCCAAAGAACACCTGCGCTGTTCAAACACCTGTTTGATGATTGTTCTAGATGAGTCACACTGAGTTTGTTTATTCTCGTCACTTCCCAGCTGACTACAAGGTATTCACAGTTCTTCTCCTGTAGAAAAACATAGCCACCGTCCATCCAAGTGAGTTAGAATCAGTAGAATATTTTAGGATATTATTTTATTTATATAAGAATGAACTGGTCAAAGTGGGCAAAACGAATTTTAATGTATAGAGGATGTTTCGTGTATTGACTATCCTGGGTCGTATTAGTAAACTATTTCCACTGGTTAGAAGGGCTCTGTATGAACTGGTTTCCTATCCTGGTACCTAGGTGAGTGTAAATAGGTACCATTGTATTGTTTGATATTACATACAAGCTATATGTGTTTTGAGACTCTAGTCAATCCCAGACGGAAATGGTGAGATAATTTAACAGGTTCCCTACTTTGGTACCTAGATGGGGGTAAATAGGTACCAGGGTGTGGTGCGGTAGCATATTCAATCTATGTGTTTGGAGTATGGAGTTATCATGGGTCGTTTTTAAGAAACTATCCATACTGACTACTCGGGCGCTGTAAGAACTGATTTCCTACCTTTGTACCTAGGCAAGAGTAAATAGGTACCAGGGAATGGTGTGCTGGTATATACAATCTATATATGTCCTGAGTCATTAACAATGAGCGTTAGTAGTCAGCATTTTCTCGATATTTACGTTTTGTGTTTATATTTTATTTAAAAGACATAATACAATATAAGAGCATAACAATAAAAAACAAGTACAGCAAGAATTCCAGGCAGTGCTCTCATCTATAACATCATGAACAACATGCACTGATGACCACAGGAACAACATTCAGACATAAAGTAACACATCTCAAAAGGAACATTGAGTTGAAACAAGAAACTCTTTACATTGCACGCAAATGCAAAACAAAAACAAACATAATATTAACTCAGGAGAAACATACTTAAAGGCAAGACAATAAAATTCAAAAGTACATGAATAACCCTACACAGTATTCGTACACACACCTCCATTGAGGAAACATTGACTTACAATAACAATAACATAGGTAATTGAAGGAACCCCTCCCGAGATTACAGTACATTGGCGCAAAAATATTGCCCCATAACCTAGAGGCCAATGTAGAATATGTACATACACGATAAGACCAAAGGAAAAAACATACACAAGATAAAGCACCCTAACCTATCAGCCGTCTGTAGTGAAACGGCACAATGATTAGACATATTGGAAAACCACATTTCTCAGTAAAGGATAAAAAAAAAATTGTTGAACTACCAATGTAACTTCTCAGACATAAAATATACATAAGGATAAGGGACAAAACATACTCCCCTATACAACAAATTTGATATTAAACTACATGCAACACGGCCCATCACAGGGACCCCACAAGGTTACATACACCAAGATATAATCTGTCCACACATAAGTAGACAAAACAATCATAAACACACTAGAACTAAGACACTCTAAAACTACAGCAGAACATCACCTAATCCAGTAGGTTAGGTAGAAAGCCCCCCATGGATTTCCCAAAACTCTACTCTCCAAAGAGTGACCCCCCTCCCTGTCGCCCGTCAAACCACACATACCCTACATTCAAACTGTCATGTGTCATACACCCTCAGAGTCCACCGTCACCTCCCTCCCCTCCCTCATCTTGCACACGCCTCTCCCCACCATGAACACACCTTCCCATGTCGCCGGCCAGCCCTTTTAAAGCCCCTCCTGTCACAGCTCAAGTAAAATTCCCACAGTCAAGTCCCTATAGCCTTCAGAAAAAGCCAAATTCCACTTCCAACCAAAGAGATCCCTATTTCTACATTTCGTTTTGTAAAAAACAGCAGCCAAGATCTTCACCCGACACTCCCCCGACACCCCCTCACCCCCCTCATTCCCCAAGACACATACAAGTAGTCTGCTACCAAGTACAAGACCGCCCTCCTCACCTCCCCTCCCACCCCTCCTACATCAAATCTCAAAGCCTGTAATTTCAAAAGCAAAGCATACCACCTTCCCAAACCATTCACACACCCTGCCCAGAAAATTACAAAAATAGACCACGTGATACGGCGTATCCTCCTCCCCGCACTTATCACAAAACCCTCCCTCCCCTATCCCCATGCGGAACAAAATTGCCTTTGATGATATGATCCCCATCAGAAACCTATACACAAACTCCTTCACCCTGGGTTTTAGCCACAACTTCCTCAACCCTTTCCAAATACCCAGCCAATCATACACCGGGTATATTGCTGCCCCCTGCAGCACCTCTCCCTGAATCCCCCTCCCTGCCTACGAGACTCGCCTACATCCTCCTCGGCTTCCGAACCACCATTGTGTGCCTCAACATGCAATCACACTCCCACAAGTCGTTCGCCTTCCACCACCTCTTAACATCCTCCATAACTAATCCTACCCTTCTCCCACACACCCCACCCACTCTGAGGTAGTGGTACTTAATGTAAATACTCTGCAATCGCCTCGCTAATGGGATAAGCCCCAAACCTCCTTGACGTACACTCGTCATGATCTCGTCTTTACTCAACCACACCCTCCCAAAACCCCAGATATAATGTAAGACCCTTCGTTGCAAGTCCCTGACATCTTCAAAAACAATGCGGAACACTGCCGCCACATGCCACAATTTGCTAAAAACTAAGGAATTTACTATCACCACCCTCTGTTGTAATGTGACATCCCAAGGCTTAATTGCCTCCGCTCCACATTCCCAGCATTAACCTTCCGAGCCTCTACCGAATCCGCCTTGTACACCACTCCATAAATCTTCACCTGCTCCACCATAGCCCATCCCTGCCCTTTCCCCAACCTCCCCTCTACCCACCTACCTACCTCCAATAATTTCGATTTCGCACAGTTCACCTTATTCAAAGTAGCCCTCCCAAAAAACCCTACAATCTGCCTCACTTTCTCTAACCCCACTGCGTCCCTCACCAGAACTGTGGTATCATCCACATATCTGACGATACCCACACCCTCCCCCTCCCCTCACCCACTCCTACTGAAATCAATCTATAAAAGGGATCTAGTTTGCATGCAAACAGGATTTGAGACAATGGGCATCCCTGTCTCAAGCCCTTATCCATCGGCACCTCCTTTTCCATCCTGCCATTCACCTGCACCCTGACCCTGACACCCCCATACAAAGTCTCCACCCAGCCTACAAGTTCCTCCCCAAAACCCTGTCACCACATGACATCATACAACATGCCCCTTTCCACGCTATCATAGGCTGCACTCCAATCAATATTCAACACCCCCCATCCTTCTGGACCCACAATAAAATTCCTAATTCTGCCCAGAATCCCACATTGCCCTTTATGCAAGACCTTCCCCAACACCTTTTTGAGCCTATTACCTAGCAACTTTGCAAAGATCTTATAATCAGCACACATTAAAGTAATAAACCTATAATCCTTCATCGTCCTACACTCTTCTTTCTTCTTCACCAAAACCACAACCCCCATGTTCTGCATGCATCCCAGTAGCCTCCCATGCTTCATGTAATTGAACACCTTCACTAAGCAATCCCGTAAGGCCTCCAATTATGCACATAAAAATTGTTAGGGAGACCATCTAATCCAGGGGCTTTACCCTTGCTCAAACCCTGCACCGCATCCCATACCTCCTTCTAACTAATCTCCCCCTTCATACCCCTCCTACTTTCCTCTTCACTAACAATACTCCCAATCCCCTATTATATTATAGCCCTTTCCCTCACCCCCTCCCTCCTGCAAATACCACACAACCCAGTGATCTACATAATTACTTATCCCTTCCATTGTTCTCAGCAATTGTCCCCCTCTGTACCCCCAAATCCTGACACACCTCCACTGCCATTATAGTCGTATCCCTTTGCCACTTTCTAAAACGTCTGAGCACACAGGCCGATGGCTTGTCTCCCACAGGACCTCCTCGAGCCCACCTCTCACCCATATCGCATTAAATCTATCATTCTGCAAATCTCGCAAAAGACCTTTCAGAACACCCATCTCCTCCACCCTAGAATTTCCCCCCTTTCATAACAATCACCCAGATGACCCTCCAGGTACCGCTGCAACCCAAGTATTCCCCAGTTCTCCTCCCTACCCATTTTTGTATAATACTTCCTGATACACGGCTTCGCCCAAGATTCCCACCAGTCCAGTAAGTCCCTCGCATTCCGACCCCACTCCCATTGCTCCTGCCACCATGCAGCGAAACACTCTCCCACACCTACTCCTTGGAGTAAACATACATTAATTTTCCAATACCTGTCGTGTCTCTTAATCATCCCTTCCCAACCCAGTTCTGCCAAAACTCCCCTGTGATCAGAATACCCTACGTCAATTGCCTCCACCCTACCAACAGTTATCTCCCTGGCTACATAAATTCTATTTAATCTTGCCTCATATCCCCACCTCACAAACGTGTGCTGTACATGCCAGCCATCACCTCTAACTACATCCACAACCCAGCCACTCCAAAACCTCCTGCAACACCCCCAGGATGCACCCCGCTCCTCTAGGCTCTACATATTTACCCCGTATTACACAGTTCCAGTCTCCCCCTATAACTGGGACCTCAGGCAAACCCCTCAAATGGTACACCAATACGTCCCTCACGAAAGTTAACGCTGACGTTGGTCTGCCGGCATGTATACACTTATAAAACACGCGCACATTTCCCCACACCCATCCACCCTCACCACCCTTCCCTCCTCGCCCTCTTCCCTCGCTAACAACTTAAAAGGGCTGGCCTCGTGCATACACACGGTACCCATTTAAACTCAATTCCCTTGCACACCTAAAATTATGTTCCTGTACAAAACAAATGTCCACCTGAAAACGTCTCATAGTCACCTCGAGCCATCGCCTCTTCACCTCGGCCCACAGGCCATTAACATTGATGGTGAGATTTCTGAAAGCTACATATGGGGTTTTCCTCAAAACCTCGGGATTTTCTGCACTCCACCACCCCTCTCTTTTGCCCCCTTACCACTTTTAGGTCCCTCTCTCCCTGACACCCCACCCTGCCCCCTGCAGGCCACATCTACCCATGCTTTCTTACAAACTCTTTGTGCAGGCATAATCATGTCCTCATCGGACGCACCAACAGGCCTTTTGCATGAATCACCACTAAGGTCCATGTCCACATTTTCTACATTATCATCACTCCTGTGAACCATAGCCACCACATCCTGCAAAACCAGATGGGACTCCCCATCCTGCAGCTCATGCACTGCATGCCCAGGGGTCTCCACAGAATCCTCATGCCCTTCACCAGGCCTCAAGGGGAACACCCCCCCCCAGGCAAGTCAAGGAAATCCCTGAGGGCATCTTGCAAAAGCACAGGCAAGGCTTCCTGCAACTCCCCCAATACCACAGGGGCCACCTCACTGTCAAGCCGATCTTCACATGAGCCCTCAGTAGGGTCGCACAGGTGACACCTTGCTCATCCATTATATCACTCTTTCTGACACTACCACCTTCCACCGTATCTTCCCACCTTCCACCGTGTCTTCCCACCTTCCTTCCTCTTGTCGGTCCATCCTCCTTCCACAAGCAGCAGCAACATGGTCATACGCCCAGCATATCCTGCAGGTCCTCCGCTGGCCGGCATATGTTACGTAAAGCTGAGTCGTGAAATCCTCCAGGACAACGTACGAAGGTATGGGCTGTCGCAGAGTAATTTTGAGGGTATATGAGCCCTCTGGCAACCCTGCATAAACGCATTCGGCCCACTTGCCAGCCATAGCCGAATGGACCACTCCAAATTGCCGAAACACCTCGCTAATATCGACTGCATCCACTTCAAATGGTACATTGCATACCCGTATCCAAGTATAACATCTGGATACATCCCGTACTCATACCTCCAAGCCAGCGTTGATCACCACTCGTTTGTCCTGGAAGCGATCCAAGATTCTTTCATACACTGCCACTGTAGCAAACTTGACAAAGATGCGGGATGCACTGTTGAGCGCTATACCATGCAGCTCTTCATGATTGATTCCATACGCATCCCTGAAAATTGCAGGCAACAAAACAGTCGCGTTTTCTGGGTACACTGCGCCCTGCAAAACTTCAACACACTATGTTGACCATCCTCCGTCCTCCAGATGCCATATTGCTGAAAATCAGTAACTCTCTCATTGGCCACCAGGAGTCAGCAACAGAAGAACTATTCAGCACGAGGGCCAGGTGGCGAATGGTTTAAGATATAGAAAGGTAACTGTGGACAGGGAGTACCTGTGGTCAGGTAGCTAAGTACATACTAATTATGGGATAAAAATTACACTTAATAACTTCTGAGCTCTCCAAGATAATTTATCATCATGTATTACTTTTAAATTTTATTTAAATCTTCATGTACAAATCTACATAGGTTAGTACATGTATTAATAAGTAATAATGATACTGGTGATGAACAAGAAATCAACATTATCACTCCACAATCAACTGAATAACTACATCATACATAATGGCACTATAACCTAACCTACACACTGCTATTAAGTACAGTGCTACACAAGCACAACGATTTTATAAAATAATTTATTGGTACAAACACAGTATTCCTTACACTCCCCCCACAAGTGAAAACTGTCCACTTTCACGTGGCTATAAACAATAACAAAAGCCTCATTGCCTTAACCATGTATAATGAACTTATCATGGAAAGCATCAGTAACACAATATATAAACAATAACAACCCCTGCAACATTTGACGCTATATATACAAGTAATGCCTAAACATTCACCTACTTGAAAATAGCTAAGAATACCTCACTATTGGGTTAATGGTACATTGTTCATTTAAAATTATACACAAATATATATACACATATATAGAAAGAAACGTATGGTTACATGGAACAAAATATCTACTGGTACGACTCGAGTCCCTTCATAATTGCGCTATTCCTCCCAAGAAACACAATCCACACCCTAACCTTTTACTGAAGATAACACTTCACCCCCCCCTCCACACACACACACAACTGATGTGTTACCTGTCACCAACCTTAAAACAAAACTGTAATTAAAGTTAATTAACGTATGATAATACGTTTATAACTTAATTAATAAACACTTACAAACATCATAGTAGATTAACACCTGAAAAAGGCTACATACGTGATCATACCAATAAGAAAAGTTTATTCATTGTTTCCCGCAACGCATACACCTCTACAGGACAGATTATTTACATCTGCAAGAGATTAACTATATCCTTAATAACTTTACCACTATAAGTACAGGTTCCATAACAATATTGCCTGAAGATCAGGTTATGGATAGTTAAAGTTTTATATTAAAAATCTGTATACACAAAATAAATGTATATTCGCCAATCACATACACCCCAAAAGATCAATTATATGCCTCCTACTGACGGATTAGTCAAGAAGATTGTCCCTGAACGTTTGAGAGGTGTGGTGGGAGCTCAAGACCCCAGGTTCATTGAAGCAGCCGTGCGGTGGGACATCCTGGCAGACTCCTCCAGTAGACCAGATCCTCCTAAAGAGCACAAACAGTCCCACTGGGACAAACCGATCATGAAAAAAATTGCCAACACAATGATCACCAACGCTTCAGGAAAGGACAAAGCTCGTCTCCTAGCGGTGAAGGCACTACACTCAGGAGATTTCCTTCTAGCTGTTCCCAATTCCTCTCTGGGGACTCGACTCGACCCACAGGCCATTCGGATTGGTGTTGCACTTCGCCTAGCCGGCTCCATACTCACCGAACATAGGTGTATTTGCGGCAGGGCGACAGCTGATCAATTCGGACTTCATGGTCTCGTGTGTCACACATCAGAAGGGAAGTATGCTAGACATGAGGAGGTCAATGACATCATAAAGAGAAGCCTCGCCACAGCCCGTTGCCCAGCTCAACGAGAACCCCAAGTGCAGAGGTCTGATGGAAGTCAAAAGCATCCTGATTGAGCCACTATCCTACCCTGGAAGGATGGTAAGCAGATTGCTTGGGATTACACCTGTGCTGCCACAAGGGCTGACACCTACTTGCCATACTCCATAGCTGAAGGGGGTGGAGCTGCCAGCCACAGGGAGACCCAGAAGACTTGCGAATATGAAGGCCTTCCCCCTTGCGATAACTTCATCCCATAGGGTCGGAGACCCTTGGAGCATGAGGCAAGTGTGCTCTAAAGTTTCTCAAAGAGGTGGGTGAAAAACTCATCATAGAAACCAAGGACCACAGGGCGACCAGCTTCCTCTTTCAGAGACTCAGTGTTGCGATCCAGAGGGTAAATGCCTGCAGCATTCTGAGCACGCGGCCCACTGCCGGGGAGCTGGACGAAGTATTTGACATGTAGCCTCTGAGTTGTTATCTATGTTGTTTTACTCCCTATTGTATTCCTGTCAATGTATTTTGTCAATGTATTTTGTCTTGAAATAAAGTTTATAGACATTCAAAAGATGGGGTGGTAGGGGAAGTGGAATATTCAAATGGCTTCAGAAAGAAATCTAAATATTCTTCCTTGAAGCCTTTTTATCAGATGTGAAAAATTTAGATATCCGGTATGCGGATGTGTATACGGATGTCTTACTTACTCATTTTACGGATGCGAATGCAGATGCGGATGTAAGAAATTGTGCGGATGTTCCGGGGATTTCGGATGCGAATGCAAGAAATTGTGCGGATGTTCTGCGGATGTTGATGCGGATGTATATGCGGATATCTGTTTGCTGTGAAATGTGGATGCGGATGCGGATACAGATGTAAGAAATTGTGCGGATGTTCCGCAGATGCGGATGCGAATATCCGACCTAAAGTCGGTACCTGACCAGCCATTCTGTGGTTCGTACGTTGGACTGCGTGCAGCCAGTAGTAACAGCCTGGTTGATCAGGCTCTGGTCCAACATGAGGCCTGGTCACAGACCGGGCCGCAGGGGCGTTGACCCCTGGAATTCTCTCCAGGTAAACTCCAGGTAACGGCAAATGAGACTAAAAAAACGAGAATACAATCATAAATACCATACGAAAATATACTGCAAAGTCGCTGTTTTAAACCAAAAACACGGTCAGAGTTTTTTTCCTCATTATGCAGTGTGGTGCAGGATTTTTTTTATATTCAGGTGAATGAGAAGGGAACAGCACCAAAAGTGCTACCACACTACCATATATACCTGCCACTTCTCCATAGTTTTAGACAAAGATGGTTACTTAATTTGGTGTTTGTTAACGTCTGTCTATTACACGAGGGTCATTAAGGCTGCATGTCTCCTGTTCCCCTGAGCTTTTAAATGTTTCATGTATTTTTTGAAAAATAATAATAATAATAATAATAATAATAATATATATATATATATGTATATATATATATATATATATATATATATATATATATATATATATATATATATATATATATATATATATATTATTTATATATATATATATATATATATATTATTATTATATATATATATATATATATATATATATATATATATATATATATATATATATATATATATATATATATATATATATTATTTTTTGAAAAATAATATATATATATATATATATATATATATATATATACATATATATATATATATATATATATATATATATATATATTATTATTATTATTATTATTTTTCAAAAATACCGGACATCTCCCCGTGGGTCCTTAGAGAGGGAGCAGAGACGCTGTGTGTGCCACAAACCATGATCTTCAACACATCCCTTGAAACTGGGCAACTACCTGGGGTATGGAAGACAGCAAATGTAGTTCCCATTTTCAAAAAAGGAGACAGAAAAGAGGCACTAAACTATAGACCAGTGTCACTGATGTGTATAGTATGCAAAGTCATGGAGAAGATTATCAGGAGAGTGGTGGAGCACGTGGAATGGAACAAGATTATAAACGACAACCAGCACGGATTTATGGAAGGCAAATCCTGTGTCACAAAACCTTCTGGAGTTTTATGACAAAGTAACAGAAGTAAGACACGAGAGAGAGGGGTGGGTTGATTGCATTTTCTTGCACTAAAAGAAGGCCTTCGACACAATTCCTCACAAGAGATTAGTGCAGAAGTAAGAGGATCAGGCACGTATCACAGGAAGGGCACTGCAATGGATCAAAGAATACCTGACAGGGAGGCAACAACGAGTCATGGTACGTGATGAAGTATCACAGTGGGCGTCTGTGACGAGCGGGGTGCCACAGGGGTCAGTCCTAGGACTAGTGCTATTTTCGGTATATGTGAATGACATGATGGAAGGGACAGACTCAGAAGTGTCCCTGTTCGCAGATGATATGAAGTAAATGAAGAGAATAAAATCAGATGAGGATCAGGCAGGACTTCAAAGAGACGTGGACAGGCTGGACACCTGGTCCAGCAACTGGCTTCTCGAATTTAACCCCGCCAAATGCAATATCATGAAGATCGAGAAAGTCAAAGAAGACCGCAGACAGAGTATAGGCTAGGTGGCCAAAAACTGCAAACCTCGCTCAAGGAGAAAGATCTTGGGGTGAGTATAACACCGAGCACGTCTCCTGAAGCACACATCAACCAGATAATTGTTGCAACATATTGGCGTCTGGCAAACCTGAGAATAGCGTTCTTATAAATTAGTAAGGAATCGTTCAAGACACTGTTCACCGTGTACGTCAGGCCCATACTGGAGTATGCAGCACCAGTTTGGAACCCACACCTGGTCATCCACGTCAAGAAATTAGAGAAAGTGCAAAGGTTTTCCACAAGGTTAGTTCCAGAGCTAAGGGAAATGTCCTACGAATAAAGGCTATGGGAAATCGGCCTGACGACACTGGAGGATAAAAGGGTTAGGGGAGACATGATAACGACATATAAAATACTGAGAGGAATTGACAAGGTGGACAGAGACAGAATGTTCCAGAGATGGGACACAGCAACAAGGGGACACAGTTGGAAGTTGAAGACTCAGATGAATCACAGGGATGTTAGGAAGTATTTCTTCAGTCACAGAGTAGTCAGGAAGTGGAATAGTTTGGGAAGCGATGTAGTGGAGGCAGAATCCATACATAGCTTTAAGACGAGGTATGATAAAGCTCATGGAGCAGGGAAAGGGAGGACCTAGTAGCAATCAGTGAAGAGGCGGGGTCAGGAGCTGAGTCTCTGCAACCACAATTAGGTGAGTACAATTAGGTGAGTACACGAGTACAAATACTCACTACCACCCAGTTTAAACGGAACCTCATGAAGGTTACATCTTCTGCAAACAAATCTTTCAACAGTACAATGTGATACATCCCACACATATTCCACATTCATGCTGAAACTCCAATGCCTCGGAACCCCAACCAAACCCCGTTACCCCATTCTGGCCACCCACCATGAGCCCAGTACCCCCAGGCACGGGCTCCACCACGGGCATAATGCTAACAAACCCCCGACACTAATTCTCAAATAATCCCTCGTGAAACTCCTCCCCAGCGTACTGCCATACAATAATTTATTCCTACATAGTTCTATAAAACTTCGCCGCCAGGATACGACATCGTACTTCCATATCTCCTCCCTCACGAAAAGCCCACATGATATATTTATATATATAATCAACAACAACATACGCCGCTGCTCTCGTTGCTGTATCAGTAACTCCAGTCATGTACAAACTCAACGCCCTCAATACCGAAACATTCCTACTACCTCTCACCAAAAATTAACACATGAGGAAGCCATCGCCTGAATCCCTCATAACACCTACAGATGTACACTACATGAAATGCAGTCTCATCAACCCCACAAACTCTACAAGCTCCACCATTCACCACCTTCCGATACGATAATAACACTCAAGCAGGTTGAATTCCATGTAAAAACTTATACATAACTTCTGGTTCCCTCGGAGGGATGCGTAATTTCGCAAACATAATACAAATGCTTCCCCAGTTATACATAGGATATAATGAAACTACAGGAGCGCTTATATCTCCCATCAACACGTTATACATAACCCTAATCTTAATTTGTCCCGGCTCCCTCACCGACATCATCACCCTCAACAGCCGCAAACAATCTGGAAAATCTATTCCTCTAAAAGTCTTAAATAACACAGCATACACTCGCTCAAGACATCCCTCTTTGAAAGGCCGTGCATGCAACACTGCCCTTCTCACTGGCAGCGTCATGACTTCCCTCCGCAACCATTCACACTTTTAGGACCACAAGAACCTAAAAATCCTACCCTTAATCCTTCGTATCACCACAGTAGTTAAATGGTACACGGCTGCTACATAACATGTTTTACAGGGTATTTACAGTAATGACCCTCTGCACGAGTGTTAAATGATAAGGCCGGAGTCTTTGTAATCGATTAACAATGATATTCTCAACTCTCTCCGAATTTGCCATCCTCGCCTCCTCTCTATCATCCCCATACACAATCCCACAGATCTTTAATGATCGCTCCACATTAGTCATTAATGAGCAACCCCAGTCCCTACGGTGTTCCCACTCACCAAGACCCAATATCTTAAAGGACCCCAATGGAAATCAGTCACTGTCTGACTTTTCTTGGTTATCCTATGTTCGTTACACATATGCTGCTATGTATGATAATCTATGTAACTGTATTTGTGTTAACCTGAATAAACTTCCTTAATCTACGTTCATTTCCATACCCGCCGCCTTCCCAAACTTTCCAACTACCCCTTCCAGTGCGAGAAGGTTCGTATGTTCGTTCTCTAATAACGTTGTGTCATCTACATATCCCACAATCACTGGATAAACTCTTCTACCCACACTCATCCTACTGCCAAAAACTCTATCTCTCATCATGCTATAGAAAGGATCCAGCACACATGCAAAGAGCATCTGAGACAATGGACAACCCTGCTGCAGACCCCTACCCATAGGTACAACCCCAGGTAATCGACCGTTAACCTGAATTCTAGCCGGTGCCCCACTATGTAATGCATCCACCCACCTTACTATTTTCTTCTCAAACCCCTGCTTAAGTAAGATACAATACAGTGCTTCCCTTTCCACCGAATCATATGCCCTTCCCCAATCAAGGGCAAATAATGCCCCTTTCAATACTAGCTAAGGATTCGAACCTATGTCGTTTTGGCCCGCCTCATGGTGAGCGAAAATCACCTTACCAACTGAGCCATCGATCCTACAATGTTGTTTGTAGGATCGATGGCTCAGTTGGTAAGGTGACATGTATATTGTGTGGCCTTTTGAGTCGGGACAGTGTGTCGTGGGGTTGAATCCTGGCCTGCCGCAGTTTCGTAAATGATTCAAAACCACTTGTTTCGTGGTTTCATTGCTAAATAGACTGCTTGTGGAGGCGGGTATTCAAACAGGAGGAGGCTGAAATTAATCCTTGAGCTTACAACTGCCACGAGTGTCCTCGCAACATCAAACAAGCCTAGTTCTCTAGGCTCATGTTGTTTGCAGGATCGATAGCTCAGTTGGTAAGGTGATTTTCGCTCACCATGAGGCGGGCCAAAACGACATGGGTTCGAATCCTTGGCTAGTGGCAGTGTTGTTATTGATTCAATACCACTCGTTCGTGGTTACAATAATGTAAATACTGCTTGTGAAGGCTAGTACACCAACCGGGAAATAGAATGAAATTAGCCTAGAGGCACCCACACCACCGTATGTCCTCGGATCAAGGTAAAGCACCTAGCTCTGCTGGGTGCTTGATTCTTTTAGGATTTGGTGGATCTGTGGGTTAGAGCATCATGTGATTTTCGCTCACAATGAGGCTTGCCAAAACGACATGGGTTTGAATCCTTGGCTAGTCGCAGTGTTGTTATTGATATATATATATATATATATATATATATATATATATATATATATATATATATATATATATATATATATATATATATATATATATATATATATATATATATAATGAAGCAACGAAACAAGTGGTATTGAAACATTTACCAAACTGCGACCAGCTGAGATTAGATCCTGCGACACATTGTCTCGCCTCAGGAGACATAACAACGTTCACATTGCCTTATCCACTTAACCAGCGATCCTTCAAAGATCATGCACCCAACGGAGCTATACACACATAAGCAGTATAATGTGATCCTTTATTGACAACGTTTCGCCCGCACAGTGGGCTTTATCGAGTCACAAACAGACCTACCTGGGTGAAAGGTACGTGAGTATTTATAGAATAGAGTCAGGTTGAGAATGGTGGGTATGTTGGGTCTGATGAGGATCTGCACGGTACTGGAGGGTGCGTATGTAGTTATGTGGGATAATCTCCTCCAGTACGGCTGGAAAACATTAGGGACGTGTTTCCATAAGACACCTGCTGTCCCTGTCCATGTTCACCCATCAGTTTAAATGGGTACCTGGGTGTTAGTCGACTGGTGTGGGTCGCATCCTGTGACCAAACTGACCTAATCTGTTTGGGTAGAGTTTGTAGAAGGTCAAGAAAAACTAATTCTAGGTGTAATATACCGACCTCCAGGCTTGGATCACGATAGAGGGAGACTTCTTTGGGACGAAATTGTTATGGCTTCTAGACACAATAACGTAGTGATAGTAGAAGATTTTTTATTTTTTTTTATTTAAAATAACGTCATATATACATTGTAGTACAAAGTATCTTTACAAAGAATATAATTCCAAAGTGAAAAAAATAAACCCAGAACATAAACATAAAAACAAAACCTTCTTCAATGAGAATCATGCGTTCCCAACATACATGACATTATAATAGGAACCTAACCAAATAATACACTTTCCAAAAGAAAATACTCCCTACATGAGGAAACACTGATCCCCAAAACACACAATGGTAATCAAAATCCCGTACATAATCTAACACTCCCCTTATTGATACGAAGTCACGATGAAGGGAGATAATATTACACACAGTACTAAAAGGTTTGTAAAAGACTATACACCTAAACCAACCCCACATTATTACAGGCAACTAACAACAGTTGACCCTAATCTATATAACCATACATAACGAACAATCTCATATACCCCTTAATGCTATTCCGACAAACAAAATATATAATGTCATCCAACATATTGAATGGATCCCCAAGGACCTCCATAGAAAAAAATTATATATTAACAAACTCAATGATTACGAGACCTAAGTCTTCAAAACACTTGCAGTGATATTGTAGTTAACTGCCTATCATTGCATTATGACACTGATCATTATAAAATTTCAATATGAGTGTCCACAAACGTCATAACATAAAACACATGCAACATAAATTATCGTTTTGTTTTTTTTCTTCATAGGGTATTCAAAGACACATACCTACATATTACAATGTTTTAGGACAATGGTTACTCACAAATTCCACCGAATACATAGAATCCATGGCCGTGTCCCTAATTCAGACACATAGAATAAATAAAGAACACGCTTTACATCAACACAACATGTTCTATTAAACCCTCTGGTACAGTACTCAAAACCAGAGCAACACATTGAAACGTGAAGGGTAAACTCCCAAGAATTCACAGTACAAGAAACTAATACACCTTAAGCCTCATGATAAGTCCAATTAAAACATTCAGTACCTGATCATACAACATCCTGGAGGATAACATAATGAAGATAAGATATGACATGACATGTATACCTTATCATACAACCACATCACAGGCATATATTAATATAATTATCCTTTAACCAATAGCCATGTACACGATTTTGAAATACTTCCCGAGGCAACACAAAAATATTCAAGACATGACAGTGGCATTATATCTTCGATATTCCAATCTATTTACTACCTTTGTTCTAATAGATACTGTCCTGTCCTGAGCACACAGTGAGACAAGCCCCCGCCACCTTACCCCTAACTCGTACCCCTAAATAACCCTGCCACCCTCATTCTGGGTCATGAGTCAGAAAATCACACTATCATATCAAACAAAAAAAAAGAAGAATACCCCAACCCTGTCCCTAACCGCCCCTAGCTCACATACATACCTAAAATAATTACACACCTTCCACACCGCCCCTCCCTGTAAGATCAACCCCTCCTATCCAGCACCCCCACCACCCGTCAATAAAATACCCATCGTTAATTGCCGATACCCCTCTGGAAAAGCCCGATCCCATGCCCGACCATACATAACTCGATTCCTACATACTGTTCTATAAAACCTAGCCACTAATGCCCTGACATGTACTTCTCCCCTGACCTCCCTCATGCCCTATGACACAAAAATATAATCCAAAGCCAAGTACATTACAGCCTTATGTACATCCTCCGTGCAACCCTTAACATCTAAACTAAGGACCCTCAAACTTGACAAACCCTTCCCCACTACCCTTCTTATAATTCTCCCAAACCATTCCCTCATCCTTGCCAACTCTTCACAAAAATAAACCGCGTGATAAGCCGTCTCTAGCATACCACAACTGTTACAACTACCATTCCCTACCAACCCCATCACGAAAAGTTGTGCCCTCGATGCAAGTATGCCATGTAAAAAACGATAACCCGTTTCCCTAACCCTGGAAGTCAATTTCAGCTTCTTGACCTAGTACCAAATGCTTCTCCAATCATACAAGGGATATATCTAATCATTTTGCAGTGCCCTACTACAACTCCCTACCCTGTCTTACCTACCCACCCGTACCTTCCCCGGATCCGCGATAACAAGAAGGTGCCGCAAAAGTGTCTGTCTCGCATACCATAGGATCCCTACCCTGCCACCACCTCCACAAATCCCTCATTACCTCATTCACCCTCCTCTCACGAATGCCACCCCTACCTAAAAATTTCTGCCTTACATATAACCCATATAACCCCATTAACCGCATTTTCAAAGGAATCAATCCCATGCTCTTGTGAATAACCCTAGTTGTTACAACCTCCTCCCTTAACCAGTGTCTCCCATAACCCCAAACAAAATGCATGACCCTCTGCCGCAACCTCTGTATATCACCCTCAATTAGCGGATATACCACAGCCACAAACCATAATTTACTGTACACCAAAGTGTTAACAACTGTGACCCTTTGCAAAAGGGTAACTTTCCCCGCCCTCCATCCCATCATCCTGTTCAACGCCGCCTCCACCACCAAAGAAGAATTCTTTTCTCTTGCCCTCCTCGGCTCCACACAGAAAACCACACCACAGATTTTTATACTATTAACCGTTACCCATCCATAAGTCTGGCCCAACGTCCCCCTACCCATGTATCCACCTCCAACAACTTCGACTTCACTCTATTAATCTTCATACTGACCTCAGCTCCAAATATTTTAATTATACGATTTACATTCCCCAATCCTTCCAAGCTTCCCACTAAAATTGTGGTGTCATCCACATATCCAATAATCCCTGGAGCACCCTCCCATAACTCACCCGTCTCCCTGACACCCTCCTGCACCAACCCATAGAAAGGATTTTACAAACATGCAAAGAGAAGCTGCGACAAGGGACATCCTTGACGCAACCCCCTCCCCATGCCTACCTCGAACCTCACCTTCCCATTCACCTGAACCCTAACCGAAACCCGAGAATATAGCATGCCCACCCACTCCACGATTTCCTCACCAAACCCCTGTCTTATCAAGATCTCCCGTAACATCCCCATGTCTACGCTGTCGTAGGCCGTTTCCCAATCTAGCCCTACGACACCTCCTCCCCCCCCCTACCTTCCACAAAACCTCTGATTCTGCGATGCCCCCCACTAAAACTACGCCCCGGAACCCCGTATTGCCCCTTATCTAAGAAGTCGTCCAAAACTTTCTTCATACTATTACCTAAGATGCGTGCAAAATTTTATAATCTGAACAAAGTAAGGTAATTGCCCTATAATCCTTCAAAGTATGACAATCCTTCCCAGTACGCTGATCCTCGCTCATACAACCTGACGTTTTCATACCATTGAATAGAGCCACCAAACCCCACGCAACACTTCCCAATGGGTCACGTAAAAATCCCCGGAGATTCCGTCAATTCCTGGCACCTTTCCCAACTGTTGTCCCTGCACCACCTGCCAAACTTCTTCTTCAGTAATGCTCCCCTCCATACATTCTCTTTGTTCATCCTTTAACCTCACACCTATGCCCTCCAACACAATTGTTCGTGCTCCCCAATCACATTCCCCCTCCCTCAACTTTCTTTGAAACCATTTATCTGCATAACAACATAGCTTCCATCGTCCGTACTACCTGACCACACCTATACCCCCCCAAACCCTCATCTATACTCAATGCCATGATCGTTATCCCCCTTCTTCTTCTTTGAAAGCTTCACAAAACCATTGCTGAGGGCTTATCTCCCCAAAGGACGTCCTCCACTCCCCCCTGTGCCCTAATCGCATGAAAAACCCCATTTTGTAATTCTCGTAGTTGACCCTGTATGTCTGCAATGTCACCTATGGGGTACATCCCTCCCCCTTTATAACATTCCTGTAAGTGATACTTCAAATAACGCTGCTTACCATACTTCAACCTCGCCTCCTCCCTACCCAGCCTGCTGTAAAAATTCTTAATAGCAACCTTCGCTCTACCCGTCCACCACTGCACAATGTTAGCAATTCCCCTCCCCCCCCCCACAACCTTGCCCACCAATCCGCAAAAAACTCCCGATGATCAAGTCCCTGCAACAAAACTGTATTTAATTTCCAATAACCAGGATATACGCGGACCGCCCCTACCCAGCCCAAAGTAAACAAAACACCCCTATGATCAGAGAATCCCTCTTCTGTGCAAGTTACACTGCCGACTTGTATGGCCAAAGACACGTATACCCGATCCAGCCTCACCGCATAACCTTTTCTGACAAAAGTATGCTCCACTTTCCATCCACCACCCCCACCGCCCCCAAAACATCCCTCAAAACCCACAACATACACCCTGCTCCCCGAGGCTCAACGTCCCTCCCCCTGATCACACAATTCCAATCACCCACAATTATGGTAATCAAGAGAAGACCACGCAAAGCATAAACCAGATCCCTCCTAACAAAATCCACTTTCACCCGACGGTCATTACTCGCCGGCATATACACCCCAATGAAGCACACCTGAATGTCACCCCACTCCCCGTCCTCCCTGACTATCCTGCCAACCCCCTTCCCTCTTCCCATGCCTTCAAAGTGAAGAGGCTGGTCTCACGTACTCCTACTGTCACCCCACCCTTTAAATGCTCAGAACTCCCAGTATACAACGTATACCCATTCATTACAAGGTCAATACCACACCGGAAATTATGTTCTTGGAGTATACAAACATCAACATTCATACGTTTCAAAGTCACCTCTACCCATCTCCTCTTGACCTCCACTCGGAGGCCATTCACATTCATATTTAAACACTTGAATTATGTAGCGGGGGCTCCCCTCTCTGCCTCACTAGTCCCATTACTTCTGTCTTAGCAGTACCATTATTTCCCCAACTCACCCGCCCCCCCCTTCCCCCCACCTGTCCCCTTAACCCTTCCTTGGCACCCTTCACTACCTCCACCCAGACCTTTCTGCAAATCCTCTGGCCAGGAGTGATGGCATCATCGTCCCCTGTGCCACTAGACCTCCTATGGGATGCACCCGTAAACTCCATGTCCCCTTCCCCAGGTGCGTGATGCACCTCACCTTCCATCACAACCTCCGATTGTGTGTGTGTGTGTGTGTGTGTGTGTGTGTGTGTGTGTGTGCATGTGTGTGGGGGGAGTTGTAAGGAGATGGGGAGAGAAATGAAGGGGACAGAGAGATGGAGAAGTGGAGAGAGAGTGGGAAGGTTGGTGTAGAGAGGAAGAGAAAGAGGGAAGAGAGGGAGGGAGGAGGGAAAAGTGAGAGAGGGGAAATGGGGGGAGGGAGAGAGAGAGAAAGGATCAAGAGAGAGGGAAAGGCAAAGGGGTGAGAGAGAGGGAGGAGAAGGAGGAGGAGGAGGAGGAAGAGGAGGAGGAGTAAGACAAGGAGGAAGAGAAGGAGGAAGAATAGGAAAAGGTGGAGAAAGAGGAGGAGGAAGAAGAGAAGGAGGAAGAGTAGGAGGAAGAATATGAAGAGGAGGAGGAAGAGGACTAGGAGGAGAGGGAGGTGGAGAGGAGAAGAGAGAGAGAGGAGGTGAGGAAGAAGGAAGGGAGAGTGAGACAGTAAGAGAGAGAGAGAGAGGGTGAGATATATGGGGGGTTTGTGTATGTGTGAGTGGGAGGGTGGTTTCTGTTTATTTGTTGAGGCCCTAAAGGTTAAAAGGCTGTGAGTGCATTTGTGTGTACATGCATGAGTGTGTGAGTGCGTTTATGAGTCCCTTCGTATGTATACACTGTCTGTGTGTGCTTAAATTGCTGTCAGTTCTAGAACCCCCTTTGTCCTGCTCCTACCCTTATTTGTCAGCTATTACTAAATATTTGGTTACTGTCAGTTTTGACTGACCTAAGCGCCTCGCGCTCACTCATTAGTCACTGTGTGGGCCTACATGCAGTGACCTAAACTATTCTACTGAGTTTATCTTCCCTACTAAGTGCTGCATTTATGATAATCACTCCAGAGCAGAGTTTGTGACCCCCAGCTACCAGTGATGCAGGGCCACCCACTGATCACTCAACATGCAACCACAAAAAAGGTGATTTGTACATCACGCCTGTCAGAGGTGCGTCTGGATCCTGTCAGAGGTGCGTCTGGATCCTGGCAGAGGTGCGTCTGGATCCTGGCAGAGGTGCGTCTGGATCCTGGCTTTGTTGCGGCTGCAGATGATTCTCATTGCGACGTCACTCCTGACACTGGTCCCCCTTCAGTTTCTTCTTCTCTTTAATTATTCTATTCAAAGACCTTTTCTAAGTGTGCACTATGCTATCAGGTGAACAGTTTAAACACTTATTGTTCACACTTGTTTCAAGAAAACACCAGAGCCTCAAGAAAAACTGGATATATTCCCTTCAATTTTTTTCTTTTCTTTCCCCCTCACTGTATGCTTGTTTTATTATTCACTAACTGATCTATCGTTATTCCCCTCACTTTGTGATTGCTTTATTATTCACTACCTCATCTATTATCTCACTGGCTTGGATCGCACTTATTCTGTTTGAATTTGCAGTTACTGGCTTGTGGCAGCGCCTACACCTGACACTAGGCCGCCACACGCCCTCTCTCCTGGCACTGATCCCACTTTCAAATTGTTCTATATAAATTGTAGTCCTCACCTCCCTTTTCTGATTTAGGGCGGCTTGTATTTCACTACTCAGGTTGTTCACTGACACTGACAGCTTGCGTGATCCTTGTAATGACCTTGGTGGGCCAAAAACCACTAAATATTAACGAGTAACAATGATGCTGTTACTCCCGGTGGTGTGTGTGTGTGTACTCACCTGTTTGTGGTTGCAGGGGTCAAATCATAGCTCCTGGCCCCGCCTCTTTGCTGGTTGCTACTAGGTCGACTCTCCCTTTTCCATGAGTTTTATCGTATCTATCTTGGCAGGAGATGTAACATTCCCCTAATGAAAAGCAGGAGCGCCACGAGTACACTGAGAGACAGCACAATAAGTGTCAGTGGCCCAAGACTGTTCAACTGCCTTCCAGCGTACATGAGGGGGATTACCAATAGACCCCTGGCTGTCTTCAAGAAGGCGCTGGAAGGCACCTAAAGTCAGTACCTGACCAGCCGGGCTGTGGTTCGTACGTCAGTTTGCGTGTGGCCACCAGTAACAGCATGGTTGATCAGACCCTGATCCACCATGAGGCCTGGTCTCAGACCGAGCCGCGGGGGCGTTGATACCTGAAACCCTCTCTAGGTATACGCCAGGTATATATGGATCCTATTTTTATTATTAACACATTAGCCGTCTCCCACCAAGGCAGGGTGGGCCGAAAAAGAAAAACTTTCATCATCACTCACTCCATCCTCTCTTGCCAAAGGCGCGCTTACTCTATAGTTATAAAACTGAAACATTAACACCCTTCCTCAGAGTATGGATCCTGCCTCCACTATATCAGTCTCCAGATTCTTCCACTTCCTTACAACTCTATGGCTGAAGAAATACTTCCTAACATCCCTGTGACTCATCTGAGTTTTCAAGTTCCAGTTGTATCCCCTTGTTGCTTTGTTCCATCTCTGGAACATCCTGTCCCTATCACCCCGTCAATTCCTCTCATTATGTATTTTATATGACGTGAGTCCTGGAGTACCTGCACTCTTTATGAGTGTTGGAGAAGTTACAACTCAGAGTTATTTGAACTGCCTAGTTTATACACTTCTGGCAAGACAGTTATTGAAAGAAAGACGGTGAATATTTTTAGTGGAAGTCACCCAATCTTGGATGGAGACGGACAATTTGGAAAAAAAAAATAATCCCATAGAACGTAAACAAATTTAGAGTAACGTAGACAGTAAAATACAAAAAAAAGATGAAGGAAAAGAGGTTAAAGGAGATGATTAAAATATGAACTAATTCATGGAGTGCAAACATACAAAAAAAAAGAGAATGGGGTTACGAGGAGAAGGATGGACAATACGAGACCTTCATGTGGCTTCTCTGTAGATTAAAAGGAAAGTGGAACAAAATGTGAACAAGATTCTCTTAAGAGGAAATTGACAAAAAATCCAAAGCATTACATAATGAGAAAGAAATTGAGTGAACGAGGTAGGAAAGTGAGCTATATAGCTATGCTAGATAGCTCTAAATGGTATGGTGGATGACAAATATACAGCTAAACTGAGTAAGGTTGAGGTACTGTACGATAATATAAAAAAAAGAAACAAGGGAAAAAGGAGGAGGTTCAACCTTGAATGTAAATGTTTTTAACTTCAAATAAATCAGACTTGGAGAAAATATACAACGAGGAACATGAATTTGGCAGCGAACATTCAGTACTTATCTTTTATTACAAGCCAAAGGAAATCTGTAGTGAAATGTAACTTTAAAGGAAGAGTAAAAATTGCTTAAAATATAAGAGAAGTACAGAAAGAAACCTATATAAACAAAGTGAAGTGAAGAAGATAAATGGAAGAAGAGGAATAGAATGAGACGTAAATAACTACAAGTACTGAAATGAGGATTTGAAATCCATAATACATGAGAATATGAAATGTGAATAAGAGAGATTATTTGTAATTTACAGAAAAAATGCGAAGTGGGAAGGTAAAAATGTATCAAACTGTGAAAAAATATCAGTAAAATAAAGAATTAGAAGAGACAGAATAGCCAAAAATGAAAGAAAATGGTGAAAAAAGAAAAACTTTAGAGCGATGAATCACTAATGGTTAAATTAGAAGTGAAACAATCTACTTCAAAGCTTTATCAGAAAGATGTTGGAAAGGACGAAGTAATCAGTCAAGTGAAGGATGAAGTGTTTCCCTGGGGCAGTGAGCGTCTCCTGCCTCCCTTCATTCCTAGCATGAACGTTCCTCTGAGCTAATCTACTAGGACCTCTTACTCATTTCTTCAACATTGCAAGCTCTTGATGATGTGTTGATTGCAACACGAAAGGCCTAGAGCTTTCATTCAACTCCCCCTGTAATTGTTTTGCATCTTGTATCGCTTGTTCGCATTTTTTTCATAATGAATACCACTTGTCGACTCTTATTCCAATTCTCTAGACTTGTTCCTTCCACCTCTACTGTTTTCTCCTACAAATCTGTGCTTCTTAAGGCCCTTAAAGCGTTATTAAAATCAGCATTTTTAAGAAAGTGCCTCAGTGAACAGGTATTACCGAAATCGCTGCTACAGACCAGAATGGTTAATCTGCGACACCATTTGATCAACTCCACAGGGTAGTAATTACTAAAAATGGAAGGAAAATGTTATTCATTTGAAGTAAGAAAGGCCAGACATAAGTTCTTTAACATGGTACCCCATGAGTGGCAAAATCATTTATCAGGTAACATATATAGAAGAGTGAAAGCGCAAAACTGAATGTTTACATGCAAGGAAATTAAACAACCTCATAGAATAGAGTGGTTGGTCCCAACATCCTAACCTGGATATTGCTATTAACCTGTCGAGTATTGTGGTTAACCGCGACCAACAGACAGCGCCTGTTGGTCGCGGGTAAGCTCACTAGTAGGCGCCTGTTTTGCGCCTACTAGTGGGGGCATTAATTATGATGAAAATTAGACATATGTGCAACATCTGGGTATCTTTATTGTAGACGTTTCGCCATGCAGTGGCTTTATCAATACAGATTCTAGGACAAAACAGGCCAGCCTCCTTGCCTGTTCTTCAGAATCTCCAGACCTACGGTGCTGAACACACCAACTCCAAGGTCGAGGCACTGATTACCTCATCTTTCGAATATAGTTCTACTGTCTTCAAGTTATTGTCCTAGAATCTGTATTGATAAAGCCACTGGATGGCGAAACGTCTGCAATAAAGACACCCAGATGTTGCACATGTGTCCAATTTTCATCTTGTCAATATTGTATACCATTAATGAACAACACGGCATTAATTATGTTGACCTTGCCAAGTCTTTTATGCAGTCTGGGAAAACAAGGGAACCTTTCCCAGAAACATTCAACATTTACAAAGGCATGGTATATGGGGCTTTGCTCAGACCTGTGCAACTGAATTGTCCTCAAAGATTTGTCAAGTCATACCATGAATTAAGGAAAGATCCTGGACTTAACCTTACGAAAGCAAAGCAAATGCGATAGTATTTATGGACAAGGATGATTTTAGTGGTAAAATGAACAAGTTATTAGAACACACATAAACTTACGCGTCCCTTAATAAGAACCCGTAGGATCATGTTAACAGTAAGTTTAATAAACAACTTAGAACCTTACTGAGAGGTGAAGATTGAGACACATATGCAACATATGGGAATCATTATTAAAGAAACGTTTCGCCACACAGTGGCTTCATCAGTCCAATACAAAGCTGAAAGGTGTAATGAGAGGAGAAGTTTGAGGTAATCAGTCCCTCGGCCTGGAGTCGATGTGTTCAGTCCATCAATCTTGTAGAAAGTACAGCATAGGGCCGCAGAAGTGGCTTATATACTGTAGTCAGATGAGGTGAAGCAGGAGGCGGCGGGGTTATAGTGGTATCGGTTTGTGACTCGATAAAGCCCACTGCGTGGGCGAAACGTTGTCAATAAAGGATCACATTATACTTCTTATGTGTTTATTTTTCCATTGTGTCGGTATTTTATACCATTTATTTCCACCATCCACTAGTCGAAGTATTGAAGAATTTCTTGTATCAAGATCCCATGATGTTGCTGTGTATGACAGATGTGATAAACGACCCTATGCTGTACTTTCTACAAGTTTGATGGACTGAACACATCGACTCCGGGCCGAGGACTGATTACCTCAAACTCCTCCTCTCCTTACACCTTTCTGCTTTGTATTGGACTGATGATGCCACTGTGTGGCGAAACGTTTCCTTAATAAATATTTCCATATATTGCATAAGTGTCTCAATCTTCAACTCGTCGGTTTTCAAAATCATTTATCACTTACTGAGAGATAACGAGGAAATGTGTAAACAGTTATCAGTTAGGTCGCCGACACTCCCTTATATATACGATTTTCCAGCGAGACCTATTATTAGCTCGGTGGGTCAGCGACTTATGCCTTCTCAAAATGGTTGGTAAAAATATTACCTCATAACACAAAAAAACAATGTTGATCTCATTAACAAATTGCAAAATGTTAACATGTCTAACGATATGACACTAGTAAGTTTTGAGCTGTTCACCCGACCCTGTTCCTGATTTCTTATCTGGAAGAAGAATTAGATAAGTTACTCATGCCGTTTGATAAGAACATTATTATTGAGTTGATTAAGATGTGTGTGGTTGAATGCAAGTTTGAGTTTGAAGGGAAATATTATTCTCAAAGGCAGGGAATGGATATGGGAAAGCCATTATCTCCCCTATTAAGCAATTTATATATGGAGTTTTTTTGAGACTAAGCTATTGAAAGATATGCTACCCTGTGAAGCTAAGAGGTTCAGATATATGGATGACATCTCGTGTCTTTGGCAGAATTATTTGAATCTGAACACATATTTACCGAGACTTAACTCCCTTGTCCCGTCTGTTAAATTCACCGTAGAGAAAGAAGTGTTCTGTAAACTTCCATTTTTAGATGTTTTGATCCACAGGGTTGATAAAATGTTTATAGTATATAGGAAGGCCACGAACGTGTGTTCATATATCCACTACTACTCCAACTATATAACAAGAGTAAAAGAAGTGTCTTTCTCACTATGTTTTTGAGAGGTTTCAAAGTGTGTAACCCAGAGTTTCTTGATGAGGAAATTAAGTAATTTTTTTATGGTGCTTCAAAACTACCTTAATCAAAAGAGTTTGCAGAAACGGCTTTGTTGTCAACTAAGAAAATGTATAATATGACTGAACCGAGAATAACTCTTCAGACCAAGAATGTGCTTGTCCTGCCATACAAGAGAATTTATCAGTCCTGCCGAATAACCAAAAGAGATTCAATATATAAGTTGTTTTTAAGAATACACGGACTGTGGAGAGTATGTTGATCAAGAATTTCCCACAACACTTTGTGTTGTTTACAGGATTGAGTGCCACGATTGAGTGCCAGGGCTGCAACTTATCTTATGTGGGACAGACTAACAAACCTTTAGATGTTAGAATAACACAGCATCAGTATTGGATAAGGACAGTTCAAGAATCAAATAAAACAGTTCTGCTAATTATTCAGAAGTCAAAGTCCTAGTTCCATGTACCTCATGGATAGAAAGAAATATTTTAGAATTGGCAAATATTAAACGTGATAAACATTCAATATATAATGGTATTTCTGGGTTATTCCAGCTAGATTCCTTTATAATTCAGGCTATTGCGCATAACCTAAAACCGGATTCATACACGAATGCTCTGGATTTTCTAAAGTGTCATGGTTTCACTACAAGGAAATAGGGCCTGTATTTTCCTGCCATCTTGGGTTCGACCAGCATCTGCCTAAAGAGTCTGGTGGGATACATAAACTATGGCTGTCTGCCCTTGGATAAACTATGGCTGTCTGCCCTTGGATAAACTATAGATGTCTTCCCTCAGTTTTAAGTGAGTCTGCCGTAGACCCGGTTTCTTTTCTTAACATTATGGAATTTTTGTATGACAAATGCCAGGCACAATTATATTCAGAATAATATAATATAATAATAATATCTTTATTTACTACATGTACAAGGTATACAGACCATAGTTGACATCAATGACATACTACTATATAGAAAACCTCTTGTTATACTGAGCATTTCGGGCAAATTAGGTCAGTGTCCCAGAATGCGACCCACACCAGCCGACTAACATCCAGGTACCTATTTACTGATGGGTGAACTTAGACAACAGGTGTAAAGGTCCTAGCCTAGATCACATAACTCAGAATATTGTTCCACGCATCCAAAACTCTATACGAAAACCAGTACTTATGTATGTCCTTTCTAAATCTAAATTTATCCATCTTAAATCCATTATTTCTGGTTCTTACCTGGTTCGACACCCTAAGTACTTTATTAATATCTCCTTTGTTTATGCCCATCATCCACTTATACACCTCGATGATATCTCCCCTCATTCTACGTCTCTCCAGAGAGTGGAGATTCAAGGCTCTAAGTCTATCTTCATACGGGAGATTCCTTATACAGTAAATAATTTTAGTCATTCTTCTTTGTATGTTCTCCAATGAGTTTATATCCATCCTGTAGTAAGGAGACAAAAACTGAGCGGCATAATCTAAATGAGGTCTCACTAGTGATGTATACAGCTGTAAAATAACTTTTGAACTTCTGTCACTTATACTTTTTGAAATAAATCCTAGTAATATGTTAGCCTTGTTGCGCACACTTAGGCACTGCTGTCTTAGCTTTAGATTTCTGCACACCATGACTCCCAAGTCTTTTTCACATTCTGTATAATCAAGCTCTACTTCATTTTCATTACCAAGGACTAGTAGTACCTTACACTTGTCCACATTGAACTTCGTCTGCCATTTTTCAGACCAAGACATTAATTTGTCCAAATCCTCCTGGAGTTCACTGGTATCCTCCTCAGAATAAATCATACGGCCTATTTTTGTATCATCAGCAAATTTGCTCATGTCACTTGTAATTCCTTCATAAAGGTCATTAATGTAAATTATGAACAACAGAGGGCCTAAAACTGATTCTTGTGGAACGCCACTAGTGACTAATCCCCATTCAGATTTGACCCCATTAATGGAAACTCTCTGCTTTCTATTGGTAAGCCATGCCTCTATCCATGCTAGAACTTTACCTCCTATACCATGAGCTTCCACCTTTCTTAAGAGTCTTTTGTGAGGTACTTTATCGAAAGCTTTACTGAAATTCAAATAAACAATATCATATTCTTTATCACTGTCTACTGCCTCAAATGTTCTACTGAAGAACGTCAGTAAATTTGTCAGGCAGGAACGACCTTTCGTGAACCCATGCTGAGATTCATTAATCAAATTATGCTCTTCAAGATGACTTCTAATAATATCAGCTATAATTTATTCCAATAATTTACCTATTATAGACGACAGGCTTATTGGACGGTAATTTGATGAAATGGACTTATCCCCTGATTTGAATATAGGAACTACATTAGCTATCTTCCACATCTCTGGCACAACACCAGTTAGGATGGACGCTTTAAACACGCTCGTTAATGGCTGACTAAGTTCCATCTTGCATTCTTTAAGTTCCCTGGAAAACAACTCGTTGGGTCCTGGGGACTTATTTTGTTTCTTTTTATCTATCTGTTTGATAACAGTAATATTCGTTAATTTGAATTCTTCAGGAACTGAATAATTGTTAATTTCTGGAATCTCATTAACGTCTTCTTGTGTAAAGACTGACAAAAAATAGTCATTAAATAGAGAACACATTTCCAGTTCGTTATCCGTCAGCTGTCGATTCCCAATTTTCAGAGGTCCTACTTTTTCCTTCACCTTCGTCCTATACACTTGAAAGAACCCTTTTGGATTAGTCTTTGATTCATTAGCAACTCTAATTTCATAGTCACGTTTAGTTTTTCTAATCCCCTTTTTTACTTCTCTTTTAAACTGAACATATTGGTCAATAAGGTTAACCTCTCTTCTTTTGATGCGCCTATAAATTCCTCTTTTCTCTCCTAGTAAATGCTTTAGCCTCCTGTTAACCCATTTGGCGTCGTTATTATTTGACCTAATTTCTCTCTGGGGAATGTATATACTCTGGGCACGTTGTACATTATTAAGAAAAAACTCATAAACGCAGATCCCTTCGTAATCGTAAGTATGATCATCGTCAATAAGATCATTAGCTAGATTACCCCAATGGAAGTCCACTGTAATCGGCAGAACGAAAATCAGGGACTTTTACCGTATTACCATTATTCTCGTATTCCCAGTTAATGCTAAAAGTAATGGATTTGTGATCACTTGCGCCAAGCTCTTCAGAGATCTCCAAATTATTTACGAGTGTTTCCTTATTTGACAAGACCAGGTCCAGCAAATTATTACCCCTGGTAGGTTCTGTTACACACTGCTTCAGAAAACAGTCCTGAACTACTTCCATAAAGTCACTGGAATCCAGACTACCAGTCGAAGAAGTCCAGTCAATTTGACTAAAGTTAAAATCCCTCAGTCAGGCTCTGACCACTGAGGAGCAAGGATTGATGGCAGAGCTCTCTGGTGGTGGCTCCAAACAACTTGATTTTCACAAGATGGCGGATGCCTACAGGCGTAGAGTGAACACGGTCTGTATAGACTTGTTGCAAGGAGCTGTATACTCCAGCAACGCGGAAGTTATCCTGCCCTTGCTTCTGAGAGATACTTTCGGAATTCCTAATGAAGATTTATTCGGGATTTCTTTAAATGGAGCTGTGAGGATCTTCATTAAATTCATGAACACCGGAGCTTATGAGAATACCAGGAAAAGTGTATTGTGGTCAATGCAGGACTGGAGGTACACCTTCGTGATGTTTCTGCGCATTATTCGTGGATACGAATTTGCAACATTCCATTTGAGGCAGATGAAGTGGACATAAGGAGGGTTTTGGGCCAGTTTGGGACCATACATATAGCCAATGTGGGCCGGTGGGTCTAGGGTATTTACGCAGGAATGCCGGAGGGATTTTATTCTCTCAAGATGACCCTGTGACGACAAATACCGTCGCATGTTATCATGGAAGATTATCGGACTCAGGTTTATGTGACGTACCCTGGGCAACAGAGGTCGTGTCGCATCTGTGGGGCCCCGGGGCATGTAGTGGCTATGTGTGACCAGTGCTGGGGTCCCCGTCCTTATAATCAATGTGAGGAGACTCGTCAAGAAGAGGCTACTGCATCAATGGTGGCAGTGGACATGGAGATGCCTGAAGCAGAGGAAGTGTCTCATACGGCTGTGGTGTTGAAGATATGGAGTGAGGCTGTTGAAGAGGCTGAATTGTAGGTCTCGAGTTTGCCAAAGGCGTCGACGGACGTGGACGAGGACACGTCCCAAGGTGTATTGGTGGAGTCTGCAGAGGAGGTGGAGTTGGTTGAGGAGTTGAAGGTCCCTAGTCTGGGGGATTTGCAACAGTTGTTCGACAGCCCTTTGACGGAGATTCTGATGCAATCAGAGGTTGGCCTGGGGCCACATACACACACAAACCCTCAAAGACCCCCCAGAACACAGTGTTGGAGAGGAAACTGAAGGTATGGTACACCAAAGCAGATGGAATAACGAAAAAGTGGGAGGAGTGGCACGAAAGTCAAAGGAGCATCAGCGGACATCATAGCTCTCACAGAAACCAAGCCCACAGGAATGATAACAGATGCCATCTTTCCAATGGGATATCATATCCTGAGGAAAGACAGAGGGAACAGAGGGGGTGGAGGAGTAGCACTTCTCATCAAAAGCCAATGTTATTTTGATGAGCTGGAGAGGGGAGATAGAAGAGAAGCAGGAGATTACATAATAGGAACACTTCAGTCTGGAGGTCCCAAGGTGGTAATTGCAGTGATGTATAATCCACCACAGAACAGCAGGAGGCCAAGGCAAGAGTATCATGAGAGTAATAAAGCAATGGTTGACACACTGGCGGAAGTGGCCAGAAGGGCTCATGCGAGCAGAGCAAAGCTACTGATTATGTGTGACTTCAACCATAAGGAAATCGAATGGGAGAACCTGGAGCCACATGGGGGCCCGAAAACGTGGAATGCTAAGATGATGGAGGTCGTACTGGAAAACCTCATGTACCAACACGTAAGGGACAATACCAGATAGAGAGGAGATGATGAACCAGTGAGACTGGACCTAGCATTCACCTTGAGTAGTGCAGATATTGCCCAAGGGTAACATAAATAACGAGGAGGTCAGGATGAGCCCTTGGTTCACCCAAAGGTGTAGAGAGGCCAAAACCAAGTGTGCTAGAGAATGGAAGAAGTATAGAAGGCAAAGAACCCAGAAGAATAAGGAGAGCAGTCGCAGATACAGAAATGAATATGTATAAGTAAGAAGGGAGGCCCAAAGACAATACAAAAATGACATGGCAGTGAAAGCCAAATCTGACCCTTAGCTGTTGTACAGCCACATCAGGAGGAAAAAAACAGTCAAGGACCAGGTAATCAGGCTGAGGAAGGAAGGAGGAGAGACCACAAGAAACAATCGCGAAGTATATGTGGAACTCAACATGAGATTCAAAGAAGTGTTCACAGAGGAGACAGAAGGGACTCCAGAAAGATAGAGAGGTGGGGTATGCCATCAAGTGTTGGACACAATACATACAACAAAGGAAGAAGTGAAGAGGCTGCTAAGCGAGCTAGATACCTCAAAGGCGATGGGGCCGGATAACATTTCTCCATGGGTCCTGAGACAGGGAGCAGAAGCACTATGTGTACCACTAACAACAATTTTCAACACATCTATCGATACAGGGCGACAGCAAATGTAGTCCCAATTTTTAAAGTAAGTAGATAGACACGAAGCATTAAACTACAGACCAGTGTCACTGACATGCATAGTATGCAAGGTCATGGCGAAGATCATCAGGAGAAGAGTGGTGGAGCACCTAGAAAGGAATGAGCTTATCAAGGACGGCCAACACGGTTTCAGGGACGGGAAATCCTGTGTCACAAACCTACTGGAGTTCTATGACAGGTTGACAGCAGTAAGACAAGAGAGAGAGAGAGCGGTGGGTAGATTGCATTTTCTTGGACTGTAAGAGGGCACTTGACACTGTTCCACACAGGCAGGGATAACAGTGAAGGAGCTGTAATGGATCAGGGAACACCGGTCGGGAAGACATCAGCGAGTCATGGTACGTAGCGAGGTGTCAGAGTGGGCGCCGGTGACGATCGGCGTTCCACAAGGGTCAGTCCTAGGACCGGTGCTGTTTCTGGTATATGTGAACGACATGACTCGAGGAATAGACTCAGAAGTGTCCCTGTTTGCAGATGATGTGAAGTTGATGCGAAGAATTCAATTGGACAAGGACCAGGCAGAGCTACAAAGGGATCGAGACAGGCTGCAAGCCTGGTACAGAAACTGACTCCTGGAGTTCAACCCCACCAAGTGCAAACTCATGAACATTGGGGAAGGGCAAAGAAGACAGCAGACGGAGTACAGTCTAGGGGGCCAGAGACTACAAGCCTCACTCATGAAAAAAAAGGATCTTGGGGTGAGTATAACACCAGGCACATCTCCTGAGGCGCAAATCAACCAAATAACTGCTGTAGTATACGGGCGCCTAGTAAACCTAAGAATACTATTCCGACATCGTTCAGGACCCTGTACACCGTGTATGTCAGGCCAATATTGGAGTATGCAGCACCAGTTTTGAACCCACACCTAGCCAAGCACGTAAGGAAATTGGAGAAACTGCAAAGGTTTTCAACAAGACTAGCTAAGAAGCATGTTGTACGAGGAGAGGTTATGGGAAATCGACCTCACGACACTGAAGGACAGGAGAGATAGGGGGAATATGATAACGACATATAAAATACTGAGAGAAATCGACAAGGTTGACAGAGACAGGATGTTCCAGAGATGGGACACAGCAACAAGGGGTCACAGTTGGAAGTTGAAGACTCAGATAAATCACAGGGATGTTAGGAAGTATTTCTTCAGTCACAGAGTTGTCAGAAAGTGGAATAGTCTGGGAAGTGATGTAGTGGAGGCAGGATCCCTACATATATTTAAGAAGAGGTACGATATAGCTCATGGAGCAGGAAGAGTGAACTAGTAGCGACCAGTGAAGAGGCAGGGTCATAAGCTGTGACTCGACCCCTGCAACCACAGCATCTAGGTAAGTACATACACACACACTCACTCAAGTGTTGGAAACTTCGCTTGAGAAACGTCTCATCCTACACTAAGAAACTAACCAGTGTTTCTCCGTGTCTCCCACAGTGTTATTGCCTGACCGACTACAATCAACAACATGAAGCGGTTTATATTTGTGTTTCTGGCAGCTGCAGTGTTTCTGGCTATTACAGCTCAAATGTCTGAGGAAGGAACACACCGTGAAGGACGCATGCGCTGCATTAGAAGTACAGTAGTAGCAGTAGTAATATTAGCTGTAGTAATATAAGCAGCCATGGTACCTAAAGTAGTAATTGTTGGTAGATAACTAGCAGCAAATATTATTATTATTACTAGCATTAATGATAATCGTTCATAGTTTAGGCAAAAGTTCCTAGTAAAAGAAATGGAAACAAACGCTGCTGTAGAAGTTCTAGAATCATTCCAATAGTAGCTTTTTGCTACTGCAGTACTATTAATAACAATATCTAGTAGCACTTACTGATGCAGTAGTAATAGTACTAGCTGCTGCGGTACAATCCTCAGAAACACTAACTACTGCAGTTGTATCAACAGTACTAGCTAGTACGCTAGTGTCACATGTACTACTAACTTCTGCATTTATATCAATAGTAGCACTAATTACTTCAGTTTTATCAGTAGCTCCTCCAGAAGGAGCACTAATAGACTTCTTACGCAGTATTAGTACAGTATTAGTACAATAGCTGCTGCAATATCAGTAATAGTAATTGCTGATGCAGTAGAATAATTGGCATCACTTCCTATTGCAGTAGTATCATTAGCAACACTAGCACGAAATACTATTAGCATCACTAGTTACAACAATAGTGTCATTAGTAAGACTACTAGCCACAGTTGTAGTATTATTTGTATTAGCTTCAGTTGTTAATAGTGGCACTATCTGCTGTAACAGTATCATTAGTAGCACTCATGCTGTAACAGTATCATTAGTAGCGCTCATGCTGTAACAGTATCATTAGTAGCACTCATGCTGTAGCACTATTATTAGTAGCACTCATGCTGTAGCAGTATCATTAGTATCACTCATGCTGTAGCAGTATCATTAGTAGCACTCATGCTGTAGCAGTATCATTAGTAGCACTCATGCTGTAGCAGTATCATTAGTAGCTCTCATGCTGTAGCAGTATCATTAGTAGCACTCATGCTGTAACAGTATCATTAGTAGCACTCATGCTGTAACAGTATCCTTAGTAGCACTCATGCTGTAACAGTATCATTAGTAGTACTCATGCTGTAGCAATATCATTAGTATCACTCCTGCTGTAGCAGTATCATTAGTAGCACTCATCCTGTAGCAGTATCATTAGTAGCACTCATGCTGTAACAGTATCATTAGTAGCACTCATGCTGTAACAATATCATTAGTATCACTCATGCTGTAACAGCATCATTAGTAGCACTCATGCTGTAACAGTATCATTAGTAGCACTCATGCTGTAACAGTATCATTAGTATCACTCATGCTGTAACAGAATCATTAGTAGCACTCATGCAGTAGCAGTATCATTAGTAGCACTCATGCTGTAACAGAATCATTAGTAGCACTCATGATGTAGCAGTATCATTAGTATCACTCATGCTGTAACAGTTTAATTAGTATCACTCATGCTGCAACAGTATCATTAGTAGCACTCATACTGTAACAGAATCATTAGTAGCACTCATGCTGTAGCAGTATCATTAGTATCACTCATGCTGTAGCAGTATCATTAGTAGCACTCATGCTGTAACAGTATCATTAGTATCACTCATGCTGTAACAGAATCATTAGTAGCACTCATGCAGTAGCAGTATCATTAGTAGCACTCATGCTGTAACAGAATCATTAGTAGCACTCATGCTGTAGCAGTATCATTAGTAGCACTCATGCTGTAACAGTATCATTAGTAGCACTTATGCTGTAGCAGTATCATTAGTAGCACTCATGCTGTAGCAGTATCATTAGTAGCACTCATGCTGTAGCAGGATCATTAGTAGCACTCATGCTGTAACAGTATCATTAGTAGCACTTATGCTGTAGCAGTATCATTAGTAGCACTCATGCTGTAGCAGTATCATTAGTAGCACTCATGCTGTAACAGAATCATTAGTAGCACTCATGCAGTAGCAGTATCATTAGTAGCACTCATGCTGTAACAGAATCATTAGTATCACTCATGCTGTAACAGAATCATTAGTATCACTCATGCTGTAGCAGTATCATTAGTAGCACTCATGCTGTAGCAGTATCATTAGTATCACTCATGCTGCAACAGTATCATTAGTAGCACTCATGCTGTAACAGTATCATTAGTAGCACTCATGCTGTAGCAGTATCATTAGTAGCACTCATGCTGTAGCAGTATCATTAGTATCACTCATGCTGCAACAGTATCATTAGTAGCACTCATGCTGTAACAGAATCATTAGTAGCACTCATGCTGTAACAGTATCATTAGTATCACTCATGCTGCAACAGTATCATTAGTAGCACTCATGCTGTAACAGAATCATTAGTAGTTCTCATGCTGTAACAGTATCATTAGTAGCACTCATGCTGTAACAGTATCATTAGTAGCACTCATGCTGTAGCAATATCATTAGTATCACTCATGCTGTAGCAGTATCATTAGTAGCACTCATGCTGTAGCAGTATCATTAGTATCACTCATACTGTAACAGTATCATTAGTATCACTCATGCTGCAACAGTATCATTAGTAGCACTCATGCTGTAACAGAATCATTAGTAGCACTCATGCTGTAACAGTATCATTAGTAGCACTCATGCTGTAGCAATATCATTAGTATCACTCATGCTGTAGCAGTATCATTAGTAGTGTCGTGTGGGTCTTGGGAGAGATATATAGGAGGTCAAAGATACTCCTTGTTGGATGGTTACGGTATATTTACAGTGAGTCAAGGAGAGTCCAGCACACCGTCTGTCTCGCCTGTAGGTCTAACGTTAGTGAGGCAGTCTGCCTATGATAGGCTGTGCACATGCGCTGAGCCTCTGACGTCAGCGGGTACCGTGACGTCACACGCAAAGGGACCAGCTGTATAAAGATATACTAAACAAGTGTATCTATGATACTGACACGACAGCTCGGCCATGTTATCGTATGACGTCTCGGCATACTATACAACTCTATAGGCTGAACAGACAGGTGGTACTGGGTGAATCTATACAATAGCAAACACATTATAACTTTGAACTGATCAAGATTAATCTTACTCTCGCACTTCTTGAGTTAATGGTACATAAGAGAAATTTAATGGATCTAGATATAATGGATTACATAAATTACAATTTGCAAATTTGATCGATCAATCTGATGTGTATTCATGCACTCTTCGGCTTCTGAGGAAGAATAAATATTTACAGGGAAGAAGTTTTAACAGGAAAGATAAACTCGGCTAACACGGGTTATACTGTTAAAACTCAGAACTCAGAGAGGACTTGAACACACAAACATCTTGCTAGATACTGGAAATCTAATAACAAAACACACAGTCAATAATTCGGTTCTAAACTGGATTTTCTAATTTTCTATCTTTAGCTCACAACTTATGATCACTTTCCTACTGGAGGAATGAACAACTCGGTTTTGATTAACTTATAATCACTTTCCTACTGGAGGAATAAACAGGCTCGGTGGAGTGGATGGATCTCTCCCCGGTTGAAATAGTTAGCTCAATGACACAAAGTATGAGCAAAGGAGAACTGCTCTCACTATCTCTTACTGCAGGTAAGAATTACTCGACACACGACACTTTACTCTGCAAAGGCTTACTGTCAACTGGAAGGAACACTATCTGGAACACGAGGGACAACAACTGGCACTCTAGTGAATACACTAGTAACAGAAACGGCTTTCTGCAATTACTTTTGCATCAGCAAGAGATGCTATAACTCTTTCAAATAGTCTTTCTTCAACAAAGCGTCCCCTGGAGAGGAACTACTACTTGAACTAGCAACATTGCAAGGATAGACTCAGTACTCAAGGCGGTCCGGGATACCTCCGGCACCCTAGGCATCTGAACGCTATCTTGCATGCAAGATATTATAGGGGCTGAATTCCAGACAGGAGTGACAGTAATACTAGTGCCTTGATCGCTCGGCTACGTTAATAAGTGAAACACATACTTTCTACAAGAACTAATCTGAACTTTACATTCCGCATCACTCTGGCAATTCTCTGATACAAGCTCGAAGAACAAACACATTGTTCAAAGGCTAGAGACTGTCTTTCAGTCATTAAGGGACTATGAGAACTTTTCACTGACTTGTTATCATTATGGCTCTGAATGGCAATACACACAGTATTATCGCACATGGTTACTAAAACTTCAATGCCTCGACTGGCAGCAAACACATTACTACTTGACTTTACTTGAGACATGACTGAGCAAATAAACGAGAATCGACTTGAAAGCAAAATTTTACACATGTATATGGCACAA